>AWUE01012155.1:0-60673 GCA_001974825.2 Corchorus olitorius
ATAGGCGATAGGCGTGATTATTGCTTATCTTTTGGCAAAAAATGTCAATCCGTATATATATCTTTTGCACCAGCCACCAGATCTTGTAAAAGATATAGAATGAGACACATTGACTCCAACTCACTAGGAAGTTGAGGCTAACCTGCCATCAAGGGGAGGCTTTTCAGCTACTACAAATTAATAACCGTCACAACGGAGAGTAATAATGACTCATAAGTCCTAAGCTGCTATTAACTGTCGGTGTTATCGTTCAGCCAAATCAAAATCAGAGATATATAAAAGAAGCGTGTCGACCAAGCTTCCTCCACTCCCCCCACCTCCCCTGTTTCTCTCATCTCCTTTTCGCTTTCATCAACTCTCTTGGAACCCTAGACGCTTCTGAAACCAAAAAAGAAAGGAATTTTGGAAAAAATGGTGCGTTATTCGGCTGAAGGTCGGTGGTCTCTTCCCTGCAAATTTACTACTTGTCCTTTTTCTTCCCCTTTTTTCAAGTTATAAGGAAGTCGTTGTTTTGTGATCTTAATGTGCAGCTGAAGATGAATGCTACGACTGGCTTTTTCCGGCCATGACAGGAGATTTGGATCGTTTGAAAGGTTTATGACTGAAATTATTATAATCCCTTTTCTTTCTTCTAATCTTCAATGGTACATAACTAATTGGCGGTTTTCCCTCTTTCTTTCATTCTTGATTGCAGAGATGGTTTCGACGAGACTCGATGCTGGGAACCTGGCAAATACCTTAGCGAGTTATAAGGGCAAACATGGCCGAACCGTCTTCCACTTTGCCGCGGGTGCTGGTAGCATACGGATATGCCAGTATCTTGTTGAGGAACTAAACCTCAATGTTGATGATTTCAGAAGTGATGAAGGTAATTGTAATTAGTAATGGCAAGAATCACACCGTCTTTCTTCCCCCTTTTAGATATCGATTTACTACTAATTCTTAAGGCCTTTTTCTTTTCTCCTTTATTTTTTTTGGTTGTTTTTTTTTTGGAAATTCACTCTTTTTGTTATGTATTCCAAGGTTTGACTCCTCTGCATTCAGCAATTGTTGGGGAAAGTTATGATGTTGCCTTTTATCTACTCGACAAGGGCGCAAATCCCAATGCAGTAGAAAAAATCGGCCTCACTCCTTTTCATATGGCTGCTAAAATTGGTATTTTAATTTTAGTTCTATTATGTTTAGGCATTTTTCTGCGTTTCTTTTGCTTGATTGCGTTGCATAGCATGTTTTAAATAATTGGTTGGAATGTTTTAATGCAGCGCCTCCAAATGTTTTGGAGTTTTTGATTAGCAAAGGTGCTGAAATTGATGTACCACCTAATGATGGTTGTGGAACGCCTTTGCAAAGTGCAGCATATTTAAACTTGACAGATAATATGAAAGTTTTGTTGGACAACCATGCTAATGTGAGTATGATGAAGTCATTTATAATCTTTATTAGTATTAAATTTATGTTACACAACAATTAATGTTAGTAATTTCTTTGTTAATGATATGGTATTGACTCAATTGACTATAATTTTAAATTGATAAATCATCCAAAAAAGAAAGATTACTTTAACCTCATCATATGGTGCCGACGTGGTTGTCTAAATTTACTTGAACCACTCTTTTTCTACAGCCTGATGGGGTCGCGCGCACTCGTACGGCAAGCCCGTTGTACTTATCCATCGTGAATGGATCAATTGAATGCATGAAGCTGATACTCCAGGTGTAAATTTATCAACTTATTTAAAGTATAGTAGCTGATTGATGTATCCCTAGCAGATATGGGTCTTTTTTTTCATTCTTTGTTGCTTTTGGCTAACGAGATTATGCTTACAGGCAGGAGCAGATCCAAATTTGGTTTCACTGGGACAGACGCCCTTAGGGGTTGCAGCTGCTATTGGTGATGTAGAAATGATCAAGTGCTTGCTAAAGGCTGGAGCTGATCCAAATGGTCCTGCTACTGGTGATGCAGAAATGATCAAGTGCTTTTCAAATGTCGGAGATCCAAAGGTTCCAATTCATGTTAGTTTTAATATTTTTTTCGGTCTAGCGTTTATATGTGGATATATATTATATACATATATATCAAAAATATTTCCAAGAATTAGACCAGCAATGATTCCAAATTTTATTTTCGGAGTAAGGTATATCGTTAGGTCCTATTTTACTGCTAATGCACTGCTGCAAAATTGATTCTTACTAGATGTTAATGATACTTGCTTTGCTTACATATATATATATTAATGTTTTTTGGGGCTTTACAATGGCATGGCATCATTCTTGTCACAATTTGACCAACAAAAATATAAATCTTCTATCTATTACTTTCATAGCTGGTTAAAGTCTTATGACAAAGATTCTGCTTATGGGCTGCTGTTACTAGCTTGAATGATTGAGCTAATTGGTATAGTTTTAATCAAAATAATATATATAGTAATGATGCCCGAGAAAAGGTTAGCTAGGAAGTTTGTGTTAAGTTGTGTCTGCTTACTCTTCTTTTTATGCACTTGGAGAAACCTTTTTTTCTTAATTGTGGCATTAGAGGTTGGTTAGTTTTCTTAAAACCATTATTTGTTAGTGGGGATTCTGGCATTATAATAAGATTGAAGTTTAACAAAGAGGCTTTTGTATGAGCATGACCAATATTAATCCAAGAAAGTGGTTAATACTAAATTGTATAAACATACTCTCTTTTCGATATTCAATTGACTCCTTAGTGTTGTATTCGTTTGGGTGTAGCGAACATAAGGTCCATTGTTAAACATTAGTGATCTCAGTTTTCTAAGCTCCATTAAATTTTAATTTTAGTATTTTCCTTGAATTTCTAACTGTTACTGTCTGTGTAACACAGGTTAGCTTTATACCTATTGAATTAGCAGCATTGTTTGATAGACGTGATGCAGTTAGGTGCCTATTACCTGCTACTCGCCGCATTTCAGCAATTGCAGATTGGAGCTTTGACGGAATATTAAATTTCATTGGCTCTGATGAAGCTTCAAAAAAGGTGTTGCTCTATTGTTGCACCCCCTTTCATTATGTCAAGTGTGTGCATATAAATGCTCCTAGGTCATTCTACAATTTTGGTTAGCTCGTTTGGTCTCTATTTGGTTATTGGATATTAGAGTTTAAATATCAAATATTCTGTAGATGAAAAAGATGTTAGAGATCTGTTACTCGCATGTGAAAGCTAGGGGAGATGAGGCTGTCGGGCGAATGGATTATCATAATGCAATATTATATTACAGTGAGGTATTCAAGCAACACTACTCATATCTTGCTCACTAATTTTTTTGTTTGCTGTCATCTATTTCAATTTCGCAAGTTTATTGTTGCAGGCACTCACCAACTTCCCCACTGATCCAGCAGTAATATATTCTAATCGTAGCTTGTGTTGGATCCGTTTGAACAAAGGGAAATATGCATTGGAAGATGCCAAATGCTGTATCAAGCGAAGGCCTAACTGGCCAAAGGCTCACTATAGGGCAGGAGCAGCATGGATGCTGTTGAAAGTAAGTTCCTATTCTCTAGTGTTTTCCTTCAATTAATTACGAAGCATACTTTCTGGTTGAGTCTTATGATGTGCTACTGCAGAATTATACGAATGCTGTCGCTGCCTTCTCTGATGCTTGCAAATTGGATCCTAGAGACAAGGAACTCCAAAATGCTTTGAAGTAAGAGTTTCTTTTCACATTGCTAAGTCATATATGTAAAGTCTTCTTTTATGTTAATTAATAATTCTCTAATCCCATTTTCCCTTTGCATGACAGGCAAGCTATGGAAGCCAATCTTTAGAATTAGAGCTTTGTGGGAAGCAAGTTTGTAAATGATATCTGCAAAGTAGTAGTTCCTTTCTTGTTGAAACTTCTTAAGCTGAATGCTAAATTTCTTTAACTGTCTGTGTTCTTTAATCTCTTGTCATACTAGGACGGAAGAACACATCTTAATGTGAATGTAGATGCTGCAAAAAACTTTTCTCACTGCTTTTTGATGTTAGATTTGTTGGTCTTTTCAGTTTTACCTCTTAAAATTTCTTCTAAGGCTATGATCTTTCTCTTAAAGGATATTAATAAAATTCATTGAAGGTTTCAAAATTCTACCAAGGCAAAAAGCGTTGGAAACTAGATGATTTTCGGTATACTATGGATTATTATAATTTTCCATTTTATAATTGTATATAATATATTGGTCTTTGATTTAAAGATGATTTGGGCTTTGGAGCCCAACCATTTTGGATCATTATTTATACATCAGCCCTTTTATTGGCCGGCCTTTTGTTGCAAGCAGCAATCAACAAGCCTTTCAATCGAAATGAAAATTAGTACTGTCATTAACAGTAGTAACTTATTTGTACGCTTTGGCGTAATTTTGGTAACTTCATCTAATCTTGTTGTCTTAAATAATACGAGTACTGATCTTTTTTCTCCATTATTTGATCCGTAGTATCTCAAAATTTATTTATAGCTTTTTGTCCTTTTTAGTACGTATAATAGTGAGCTTTTGTCATAGTATTGCACAACTTTATAAATATATATTCATATACTGTGTACATGTATTATAAACGATTGCTTGCTTGGACGTAAAATTATTGTTGGTAGAGAAATTAGTAGTAAGCCATGGAAATATCGGGAACTTGAGCTTTTATTATTAAAATATATAAAATAAAATAAATACAATTTTTTTTGGTAACAAAATAAATATACTTTATCAATTATTATAAAATTCCCAATTATTAAATCAAGTAATGCTTTGATTGTTTGGTCAAAATTTGTCAAAACCAAGGATGGGATGGGAGAAATTAGATGAGTTTAGAGCTAGAAAGTGGAGGCTAGTCCAGGCTTTCCAGCTTCTAAACAAATTAAACTCGTAATCTGAAATTAAGAAGTAAAACCGTCAAAATCGAATTAAACTCGTAATCATGACTCCTAATTTGCGACTAGCTCTAACTCTGTGACTGTGAGGCGAGGCCGCTCATATTCTCTCGTTTAGTCAAATCGAAACAGAGTAATAAAAGAGGCGTGTTTACCAAGCTTTCTCCGCTTCCCCAACATTCCCCTGTTTTATTCGCCTTTTCGCTTTCATCCACTCTATTAGAAACCCTAAACGCCTCCAAATCAAGAGAAGAGCTTGAAAATGTCCTTCTACTTCTATTCAGTTGAAGGTCTACGATCTCTTACATGCAATTTTCCTACTACTCCTTTTTCTTTTTAGTTTTTTTGTTTTGGTTCATTTTTTCAAGTTACAAGTCTTTGTTTTGTGGCAGCCGAAGCCGATGATGATGAACACTGCATTTGGTTTGATGCGGCCAATTCAGGAGATTTGGATCGTTTGAAAGGTTTATGACTTCAAATTTTATCCTTTTTCTTTCTTCAATTCTTTAATTGTGCATAATTAATTGTTTGTTTTTCGTTATTGATTGCAGAGTTGGTTTTGACGAGACTCGATGGGGGAAAGTTGGCAAATGCCTTACCGTATTATAAGGGCAGAGGCGGCCAAACCGTTTTCCATTTTGCGGCGACTGCTGGTAGAATGGAGATATGCAAGTATTTTGTTGAGGAACTAAAACTGAATATTGATGATTTCTTAGATAATAAAGGTAATGGTAATTAATACTAGCAAGAGAATTTCACGGTCTTTCTCATCCTTTTAAGCTTGTTGTTTCTTTGAAAATTCACTCATTTTGTTATATATTCCCAGGTCATACTCCTCTGCATTCAGCAATTATTGAGGATCATTATGATGTTGCCGTTTATCTACTCGACCATGGTGCAAATTCCAATGCTGCAGATAATGTCATCGGCGCTACTCCCTTGTATTTGTCTGTTAAAATGGGTATATATATTATTACTATTATCCTTAGGCATTTTTCTTCAATTCTTTTGCTTAATTAAGCCGCAGCTGCCTCGCATTGTTTAAATAATTCATTGGAATGTTTTAATGCAGCACCCCCAAACTTCTTGCAGTTTTTAATTAGCAAAGGTGCTGAAATTGATGCCATACCTAATGATGGTAGTGGAACACCTTTGCAACTTGCAGCATATGAAAACTTTACAGATAATATGAAAGTTTTGTTGGACAACCATGCTAATGTGAGAATGATGAAGTTAATCTTTTTTTTTTCTTTGTATAAAAAAGGGGAAAAAAGACCATATATATTGTATTACATCTTAAGTGGTAGAGTAATTTCCTTCTTAATGATATATAGTAGTATTGAGTATGATATTAAACTTCATCATGTGGTGCTGATCGATGGTTGTCTAAATGTTTTTGATCCACTCTTTTTACAGCCCAATGGGGTCTTGCATGATCAACTGTCAAGCCCATTGTACTTGTCCATTGTGAATGGATCAATTGAATTCGTGAAGCTACTGCTCCAGGTATAAGTTTTTCCACTCAGCTGATTGATATGATATCATATATCCTAGCTAGTTAGTATTAGATTTGGAAGCAATTTCTTTGTATAAGCTGATTTTTTTATTGCAAATGAGTTGATTTATGGACCCTCCAGCATATGTAAATGGATTTCTCTAGCAGATATTGGTATTTCAGTTCTTTGTTGGTTTCAGTTAATCAGATTGTTCTTAACAGGCAGGAGCAGATCCAAATTTGCTTTCAGCGGGACATACACCCTTAGGGGTTGCAGCTGGTATGGGTGAAGTAGAAGTAATAAAGTGCTTGCTAAATGCTGGAGCTGATCCAGATGTCCCCAATCATGTTAGTTTTAATATTTATTTTTGTCTAAAATTTACATGTAAATCTGTATATATATCAAAACTTTTTCCAAGCCCATTGATATCAGTACTTAGATCCTATCTTACTGCTAATGCACTTTTGCAAAAATGGTTCGAACTAGATGTGAATGATATGTTCTTTGCTTACATTTATATTGTTTATGTTATGGGACCTAACAGTAGTATCATTCTAGACCCAATTTGACTGACAGAATCCGCTTATGGGCTGCTTTTACCAGGTGGAATGATTGAGTTAAATTGGTTTAGTTTTCAATCGAAAAAGATTAAAGTAATGATGCCCGAGAAAAGGTTAGCTAGTGAATACTAAGTAACTAACCAGCTAACTAGGTTGCAACAGTTTAGCTGGTTGTAGGATTTGAAGTTTGTGTTGAATTAGTGTCCAAGCTTTTCTCGCTCATTTTATAGACTTGGTGAGAACTTTTATTTCTTAAGTGTGGGTGGCATTAGATGTTTGATGTCAGTTACTGTTTTTAAAACCATCATTTGTTAGTGGGGATTCTTATCTGAAATCCAATATAGTTGTCACGTTATAGATAAGATTGAAGTTTAACAAAGAGGTTTCTGTTTAGTGTTTGGGCATGAACAATATTAATTTAGAAAGTGGTTAATACCAAATGGTGTAAACATGCTCTCTTTTCGATATATAATTGATTCCTGATTGTATTTGTTACGATGTAGCAGGCGTAAGTATCATTGTTAAACATTACCGATATCTCAGTTTTCAAAGTTTCATTAATTCTAAAAACATACTCTCTTATAAAACAGGTTAGCTATATCCCTATTGAATTTGCAGCGTTGCTTGGCAGACGTGAAGCAGTTAGGTGCCTATTACCTGCTACTTCTCGCATTTCGACAATTAAGGACTGGAGCGTTGATGGAATATTGAATTTCTTTGGCTCTAATGAAGCTACGAAAAAGGTTTTACTATATTGTTGCACCCCAACAGTTGTACAAAATCCTCTTTTTTCATTATGTTTAGTGTTTGAATATACATGCTTTCTAGGTCATTTTGCAATTTTGGTTAGCTTGTTTGGTCGATTTCTATTTCTATTTGGTTCTTGGATTTTCGAGTTAAGATATTAATTATCTTGTAGATGAAAAAGTTATTTGAGGGGTCTTTCTTGGTGGCAAAATGTATCGGAGAGGAGGCTTTCAAGCGGAATGATTATTATACTGCAATAGGTTGGTATAGTCAGGTAATCAAGCAAACACTACTTATCTTTTGCTCACTAATTTCTTGTTTGTTGTCATCTGTCTCAATTTTGCTAGTTTATTGTTGCAGGCACTCACTCGCTTCCCCACCGATCCAGCAACCATACATTCCAAACGTAGCTTGTGTTGGATCCGTTTGATCAAAGGAAATTTTGCATTGGAAGATGCTAAATGTTGCATCAGGCTAAGGCCTGACTGGCCAGAGGGTTACCATAGGTTAGGAGAAGCGTGGATGCAATTGAAAGTAAGCTAATTTCTAGCATTTTCATTCAATTAAAATATGAGGCATACTCTGTCTTTTTGCATGGCTGATGTTATTCAACTGCAGAATTATAAGGATGCTGCCGCTGCCTTTTCTCATGGTTGTGATTTGGATCCTGGAAACGATGAGCTTCAAAATGCTTTAAAGTAAGAGTTCCTTTTAACATTGCTAAGTCATTTATGTACCATTCTTAATCTTACTCTTATGTTTATAAGTCTCTCATCCCATGTATTTATTGCCCTTGCATGACAGACAAGCTTTGGAAGGCCGTCGTAAGTTTTGTGGGAAGCAGACTTGTGAATGATATTTTGCAAAAGCAGTAAAGTGGTTTCTCTTTTGTTTTAAAACCTCTCAACCTGACTGTGCTGAATGTCTTAACTGGCAGTGTAATTTTGTCTTTTGTCATACTAGGATTGAAGAACATAGTAATCTGAATCTTGATTGTATAAAAACCTTCTCACATCCTCTCACTATGGTAAATACTAAATAAAATTATACAACCATTTTGGGCTTGTTTTGATGATGATTTGGGCTTTTGAAGCCCAACCATTTTGGATTATCATTAATATTAGACTTCTTGTCGGCCAAACGTCTGTTGCGACATATATGCCTTAATATTAGGATGCTAACTTATGGCTACAGACAAGATTGGAACCTTCATCTAATTTAGTAGGAGTAATTAGTAGTTGTCTTAATAAATACGCAGTAGTACTGAATTTTTTATACACCCTGATATATTTTTTTGAAGAATTTTATTAACCCTGATTTGATTGGTATCTCAAAACTAATTATCTCACTAATTCCATTTCAGCTTAATCTACGAGATTTCACTTGATTTAGGCGCTAGTATTAGTAGTCCAATCCAAATGTTACCATTATTTATCTTTGAAGAACCGGCACCAACTTATGTGCGACAAAGTCTTGAAGCATAGCCTATCTTTCGGTTTTCTACCCAAAAAAAAATGTCGAATTAGCCATCAGAGGTTTTTACTTTTTAATGAAGAATATAAATTAATCTACACATATACTATAAATAAATGTTAGTACTAGTAATATCTAAAACACAAATGAAGATATTCACCCAAAAAGAACACTAATGAAGATTTGATACTGAACGACGTCGTTTAAAGGATCAGTCGGAATCTTAATACAAAGGGGAAAAGAAAAAGGACCAGGCACATGTAAATTGTAAAATGCTTAAAAGCTGAAGGCAAGGTCTCTCTCGCTTTACTTGCTTGCTCGTGAAGCTCGAAAATCAGACTGCTAGATTCTCTTCACCAAGCCTCCCTCGCTCGCTCTTTCTCCAATTAGATCATCAGCAATGGCCTCGCAATCTCCGCCTGCAACCGCGTTCTTTACACGCGCCATTGAATCCACCTTCACGCGCCGCCCGTGGCGCGAGTTTTTCTCCCTCTCGTCCTTCGCCCGCCCCATCTCCTTGGGTGACGCCACCGCCCGCATGAAGCGGAATCTGAACTACTTCCGCGTCAACTACGCCATGATAATCCTGGTAATCCTCTTCCTCAGCCTTCTATGGCACCCAATCTCAATGATCGTCTTCTTGGTAGTCTTCGTCGCCTGGTTCTTCCTCTACTTCTTCCGAGATGAATCGCTGGTCATTTTCAACCGAATGATCGACGACCGCCTCGTGCTTGCCATCCTCGCCGTAATTACGATTGTAGCCTTGGTTTTCACCGACGTTTGGTTGAACGTGTTAGTTTCCGTTTTGATTGGGGCTTTTGTTGTCGGACTACACGCCGCGTTAAGGGGAACGGAGGATTTGTACGCGGGCGAATTGGACGTTAGCGACGGTGGGCTGTTTTCGGTGGTGGGTAGTCCCACCAGAGCTGGGTATACTCGCGTTTAACTCCAAATTTTAGCCGGTTTTTGATTTGACGGTGAATGATTTTTTTGCTTAGTTCAATTTTTTTTCTGTATTTTTTCTTTTAAATTTTGATTAATGTGTTTGTAAATCTTGTAATTTGAATTAATTGACAGAGTATATAATATATAGGCTTTGAAAGGAATAGCTTCCAAGTTTCATTCTTAAATTTTGTTGCCCAAATTTTAACTTCAGTTTGGTGAGCTTCGATTATTTTCTGTTATTTAAAAAATTAAAAATTCCATGTTTGTATTAGCTATTGGATTTGTGCTTGAGATCCTTGTCTTCATCTTCTTAAATCCTGGATTTGTAGGTGTGTTATATAGTACAGTGTATTTGGATATTTATAGTGAAATCTGAATTTGCTAAATGCATTTAGAGATCGTAATTTGAACAAACATCAAGTCATATATGGATATTTGATGTATTATCATGAAGAGAAGTATGGAAGTGTTGAAATGTCAAAAGTGAAGCATTTCTGTTCTGGAAATTGAGATGAGTTTGAAAAAAGAAGAATTATACTTGTCAATGATTAGTTCCAGCGAGGAAGGGCTCATTCAAAAGCTGGCTATCCACAAATCCACATGGGTCAATGGCCCTTTACCTTCCCATTTTGCTTCCTTTTCTAATTTTCTGATTTGCTTTATGTAGGTAAAGGTCAAAGAACCCTAAAACTAAAAGTCATGTTCCTTTTAATTGTTAAATTGTAAATATGGAGCTGGAAGGAAATGTTAAAAATGGCAGATATTTCCTCAATTAGATTCCAAACAAGTGTTGTCTGTTGAGATTTGTCATACTAATCATATATATACAAGTTTTGTCTTAATTGGAATTCTGCCAACATTTACAATCACTCACCGCTTCTCTCTGGGTGATAATATGTCGTTTTGATTGTTCTTGCCTCGTCTACTTTTTCAAAGGGGCCCCTCTTCTTGGTTTGTCTCTGTTAGACTTAGAACTATTTCTTAGCTGCTTCTGCTTCTGCAAGTAAAGCTTCTACATTGTGATGCCAAGGCAGTTCATCAATTGGCCTCAAGTCACCTGATTTGCGGGGGAATATATGATCCTAAAAGGCAAAGGTTTCCACTCGAGTGGAAACTGGAAAGTGTAAATATCTAACATCAATCAAAACTAAAAACAATAAAAAGAAAGAAGATCTACTATCTGTAATTGTAAATTGATAATACAATCAATGTGACACTATGCTTGCTGGTTCAATGACATGCAGCTTTTAATGACATTGGTCACAATATCATATAGCAATCATCTCTGATAACATTCTGATGCCGTCGTTAGGAAAGCTAATCACCTCGCTTAGCCGCATACACCGCTCTATATGTGAGTATTTAGAGGAGAAGTAAAGAAAAACTATTGTGGAAGAACCATTACAGTGAGTGAATAGATGCCTCTATAAAAATACATGCCGAATCAAAATGTCCTACTCTATATCACCAATGAGATCCAAATACGGATATATATTGATTATTGATGTGGTGGGGAAAGAATGAAAGACAGCATTACTTATTGATCAGGGGATTTTCGAGCATATGCTAAAACCATGACAAAATCCTTTGCAGAGGAACCAACCGAAGCTGCTACTCGCTGCGATGTTGATGCTGTTTGAAGCCACAAATCCACTAAATTATACAACTGCAATGTGGGAACCACAGGTTGCCCCATACATTTGATCACAACCTGCCAAAATATGAAGTCAACAACTTGGTAAGTTAAAGACAGTCATACAGGGTACAATGATTGTTCTGTTGACCAGTGAAAGTTCAAACTAATCCTTCATTGCAGATGCCTACCACGAAATCTACCTACCTATTTTCTTATCCTCACTGATTCCAGGTTTCCTTAACAGAATTAATGCAATGTAGTAGATTGATCATAGAAGATAGCAATTAGGCAGGCTCTAGAAAGATGTGGATACTGACAACATGGTATAATTATTCACTTCAATTCCAAGCAAATTAGACAGCATTTAAAAGTTTGCTGCAATTTATTCCTCAGTCACAGTTGGGGCTTGAAACTCTTCTTATATAACCATATTTCAATATAGACACGCATAAGAATACAGCATCGTTGAAAAACCAAAAAGAAAGCTAAAATTTTTTTGGCCAAATTTCTTGTTTGCATATCATCAAGAAGAGATTAACATACCTCAGCTTCGTCAGCGAGATCCAGTTTCTTCATTAGGTATTTTTGGACAAAAGAAACAGGTATACTTCCATCCCTGTCACAGAATGAAAGAAGTATGATAACTATAACAAAATAATACCATTTTAAATAACAATTGACGTTGAATCATTCTACCATTTCAAAAGTCAGAGCTAAGTTCAACTTTTAGAGTTTTGCAGCAACACTTAAATGAACGTAACATCTGAAACAAATCAGTATGGAAACCCCTTAACTGTAGTGTGACAAAGAACTATCATTTGGTTTAGATTTCTCAGTGAAAGTATGGTCAATATCCCTTATGGCAGATCCAAAATGTAAACTTGCCATGCAGTAGATGGAGTAGGGAAGAAAGGCACAAAAACATGCAAGAGTCGCCATATTCAGGAAAAACAAGCAGGATATATAAAATGACTTTTTAACTTGCATGATCTGCTTACATTGACTTAAGCTAAAACCTAAGCAACATTCCCAGATTTGGGTTATAGTATATTTGAGAGTCAGTTCATGTGATAGAGTGACATTCTAAGTACAAGAAATGCCTTCTCTGGAAAGAGAGTTTAGAAATTAGAAGAGTATAACAGAATTGCCTACAAATAATGGCTAGAGCTGTGTTAACATTATGCAGTGAGAAGAGACTTGTCATATAAAACAACCAAAAACAGAGTATTTCAAATCTACAGTTACTTGCCTTGCCACACCTTAAACACAATTTTTCCTTTCTATCCTAAGCTTACCACATTTATAACCATCCACATTCTGGCCAAAGGCTTTTCTGAACATGTTGATGATCAGCAATACCACTGACGATGGCTAATAAAAAGCTGTCTGAACAGGTGACAATCAAACACTAATAATCGTTATTGATCACCAGTGCTTTATTTCTAGTTATACTCTAGGTCAAGCCCGATGTCTATCCTGCATGTTATGATTCTTGTATATAAGCATCAGACAGCATATGATTTTGGCAGTACTCACTTTTAGTTACATCTAGGCAGT
This sequence comes from Corchorus olitorius, assembly GCA_001974825.2. Lineage (NCBI taxonomy): Eukaryota > Viridiplantae > Streptophyta > Magnoliopsida > Malvales > Malvaceae > Corchorus > Corchorus olitorius. Next base: position 13,273 of record AWUE01012155.1, read on the forward strand.
AAGCAAGGAAGAAACAGTTGTAAGTCATCCTCGCAGTCCACTTACATTTCCTTACCTTGATAGCTCCAAATTATCCATTACCTCATAAACTCCAGCATATAATATTCATTAAAGTCTTGAACAATCTCTAAAGGGAAAAATCACATGTCTTTTCTCTTTTCTGCATGCCAACCCAAATGCTAGGACATTTTTATGGTTTAGAAAAGCAAGATGAAGGATGGGTCATAATTAGGGTGCTTATAAGGACTTGAGCTACAGAAAATTTATGATCTTCAGATAAAGGCAGAATAATATATATACAAAGCAAGTTATTGTAAGACTCAAGACACACACAGAAAGAATTGCCAAATTAACTTACTTTATCCTTAGGTAATTTGCAGAAATTTGAGGGAGGGGTGCGTCGCCTTCCCTAAAAGCATCAAATTTTCAATCAGTTTATGATCAAGAGAACATAATCTGAAGTAAACTTTGTTTTCAATTCATCAAAGTTTGAAGGGGAAATCAATTCTTACTGGTCTTCAGAGGCGACTAGTGAGAACCAAACAGGACCAATTCTTCTTTCTTGCTTTGCACCGGCAGCATCTAGCACAGCTTGTGGAGAAATGCCAGAATCCCCAAATCCAGCCCTTTTTCGACGGATCCTGCGGAGCTTTTTAGGAGTTACAGTTTCTGAAGTGGTAGGACCAACGCTATTCTTTACATCCTCAACTTTTGTTTTACATTTATCTTCCCTGTGTTTGGTTTTGCACGTTGGAGCTTCACTGTTGGGGACACGATTAGATTCTAATTTAGAATCAGAGCCTTGTGAATTAGACTTGAAGGACTTTGTCCTATTAGCAACCTCCACCAAACAGTTCAAAGGTTTCCAGAGATCCAATTTCCCATCCCATGATTCACCACCATTCTCTCCTTTATTCGTATGTTGGCTAGGTTCAGCAGAAGTACACTGTTTTGTTCATAGATTATAAAGATGACAAATTATCAGACTAAGCTAAAACATCAGTTCTCTTCATGTAAATATTGTTAGGAGACTATTAAACATATTGAGACCTATAAGAACAAAAGTCATCAGAAGCTTAAGAAATGTGGAAGCTTTTCTAACCTGTCTTTTATTCTGAGTGAATTTGTTTAGGGTTTCAGGTGAGCTTGCACTCTCCTGATGATCATCTGCAGAATCTTCCTCTCTTTTGACAGGCTTCTCTATTGAAAAACTTGAACCTCGTAAAGCACCAGACTTTCTGGGAACAGGCTTTGTTCTCCTTCCAGTCATGGTAGTTTGTGTTGATACCTTGGGGGCATTAACCACCAACGAAGATAGTGATCTCTCCTTTCTTCTAGTTGGCACTGTAACTGGAGATACAACTTCTGGTGCCTTCACTTTTCTTCTTCTAAGAGGGAAGATTTTGGTCCTCACATCTTGCAAATTATGATCTGGCCTGATTATTACAAAGCACAGATGCATATCAACACACAATACCTGACCAAATTTTAAATTTGTTCCAAAAGCTTGATTAACGAACATAATGCATATAAGTTGGTGCTCAACCAAGGAAAATACAAAAGGATTATCCAGGAAAGCAAAATGATGAGTATTATAACAAGAATTTACAGTGTGAGGTAATAGTCTCTGCATTATATTCATGAATTAAATCTTCTTTTTTTCCCTTTTTGCCTGCAATATATTCTACCTTGATCTTGCCACCTAGATACACAAAATCCCAATAAATCAATGAGTTTTTACATTTGCAGAAGACTTCTAAATATCCCTAGATATGTCGCTTGAAATTGATCAAGTTGCCTCCAATAGCCATATCACTCCAAAAGGGGTAACCAAGAAATCTCAGGAGAGGGAAGAGGGAAGAGGCCTCAAACAATATTGGGCATTGTGTGCTTCAATATATATCTGTGTTTTTCTATCTTCTTTTAAAACCATGGTAAAGATCAACTTCAATAAATGCATTGCAATCCTGCAAAATTCTATTATTTCCACTTTCAACATTTCAATTATATGCCTTCAAATCTGATATTTATACCATCAATGACAAGATGAATGACATGTAGGAGAAGTCTCTGTCACACCTCAAAAGGATAGAATGACTCCCTAATTCATAAAGATTAATGATTGTAAAGGCCATGTTTAGAATCCATCAATCTATTCAGAGTAAAGCAGTAAACTTTGCCATTAACTACTCAAACAAGCAGATACATGTTTGGAGCATTTGAAAAGATTACAACTAGAAGTAATTACACGTTACAAAAATTTGTTTCATGAAGGCAGCAACTAATATTATGACTACATAAGAGACAGAGAGAAGGTGGTATAGTAGAACAATATCTGAATGAAGGATACCTTAATTTCTCCAAAGGAACACAACCCAAATCGATATTGCATATTGGACAGCATTCAAGTTCTTCCTCTTGAATCTTATCATATATGCACTTTCTGCAAACTACATAAAAATTCAAAAGATAAATTAATCATACATATCTTTTCATTGATTCAACAGGCTTACAAGGCACAGCAACAAAAACCATAAGCATCAGCGGTAGAAAAGAGTTCAAGGAAAACAAGCTGAGATAGTGAAGCTACTAAAGCAATTGAAAAGCTTTTACAACTTGGGAAAGAGATTGGTTCCAGTCCATTACAAAAATTGGGATATCATCTTAAAGTTTGAATCTTGTTGTGGACTTTCACAAACATAAATAAGGAAAGCTCCAATCTTGGAAAAGACCCTGAATTGGAAGTTATACACTAGTAGGAAGCCTTAGCTTAATGGGGCAATAATTTCTGGGTGCAATAAATTTTATGCAAATGATTCATTATCTAATAAAACAGAATCCATGAATAGCTTTATCAATCCACTGCCCAGGAACCAAACTGTATTGCCAAAAGTAGACATCAACCGTTTAACTCTTGTTTTATTAGACTAATCCACTAATCCGTACGCATTAATCTTATATCAATCTCGTTATTCTACCAAAATGCCTTGGCAAAAAGTATTAAGAAACAGAGGGAACGAAACAAAACAAAAATACCATAAGCTTATTAAGATAAACACAAAGAGAACAAGTCAACACAGAGGGAAAGAAGCGAAACCGAGATAATGAAAACCCAGATAAGGAAACGGGAAAAAAACCAAGAGCAACCCAGATCAGAGAAGGAGAAGCAGGAAGCCAAAAACTAAAAATTTGAAACAATTATACCAGAAATGAGGTAAAAGAGCAAGGAAATTTGAAAGAAAAGGAGAGACAGAAATCTCAGAGGGACTCACACGTGTGAAGACATTCAGATATGGTGGTGGCATCTCTTAGAAGCTTATTGCAAAGAGGACAAGTCATGCATGCCGCAATCGCTTCCCTTCTCACTTTCACCACCTGATTCGCCATCTCTCTTCCTTACCCTTTCCTATTATTCTATATATTTTGCTTCTTCCCAACTCTCTCTTTCCAATCCCAACCCTTTGCACGTATCCTCTTCACTGCATGTCAACGACAAGAAACCAGCGAAATGAAATTTACGTGCATATCTTCATAAAAGAAAAACCTGCATTAAACCCATGAAAGAAACAGCAATAGAAAGAAGGATTATGAAACAGAGAGGTTGGTATTGGATATGGGAATGGAAGTTAACGAGAGATGGGTGCATAAAAGAAAAGTCGATGGGGGAATGTTTAATTTTGATCTGAAAAAAGAGGGGATAATAATTGAGATTAAAGAGATTTGTTATTATTACGGCCGGGGATAAGACAATGGGTGATTTTGACGTGGATTTTTCAGACAGAAGGAGAAGAAAATGGGAAGAAGAAGGTGTGAAGTGTTTGAGAAGAGAAACGATGATCTGAATCTAAACTAAAAACAATGGAAAGAGAAAAGAGGCTGTCGTCGAAAGGAGCATGAAACAAGAGTTTCCTTTGTTTTTATGTCATGTATTCTTTTCTTTTTTTTTCTTTTTCCCTTTCTATATTTTATTTATATTTGTTTGTTTTGTAATAATATTAATAAATGGCTAGTTTCTTCTGGTATAAATAAATTAATAATCATAATTGAGAAATAAATAGACATAATTATTTATTTATAAATATATTAATTTAAGACAAGTTCAACGGAGAAGTGGCTCCAATTAGGATTTGGAATTTTGGGTCGGTGGTGGCTGGTGAGTCGCCCTTATGAGTATGGGACACCCAATAAAAAAGGGTACCTAGCATCTCATACGGCGCCGTTTTGATGGCTTTTTTCACTCTGAAATCTGAATATATTTAAAGCTTCTATGTATACAGTATACACATTACCACGTGTTTTTCGAGCAATATCTTTTTTTGCTATTATTATGATCAGAAAATTATTAAAAATAAAAATAATCGGAGAAATGAAAGAAATATCTTGAGAGTTTCGTTACGTGGGCATTGGAAAATAAGGATTTGAAAAAGATTAATTGTACTTCTAGAGTACCAACATTTAAGAATGAATTAATATATTTTTTTGAGATAAGAATCAATTAATATTGACAAGGAAGAAGTGAGAAAGATATATACATAGGAAGGAACAAGAAAATAGTGTGAGGTAAAATATCTGAATTACATAAAAAAAATCAAATCAAAGAATTTGTGTTGGTGCCATTGTTGATTGTTGTATGAAAATTGTCAAGGGAATAAGGAAGCATGTTTCATGTCTCTAATTTAACCTCGTTTAATTAAAGATTCAATATTTTGTCGTATATTATTTGTTTTCTTATATTGACTATTTCTTCATCATTTTTTTGATATATATAGCAACTTTTTTTTAAAAAAAAAAAAACGATGCTTTCCAAATTACACACTGTACACTCACATGACATTTTGAAGAGAAAATATCAAAAAATACTACAAGCATCCATTTCTTTTTTAGGCTACAAATTTGATACATTTCCATAGAGATCATATATCTTCAAATCTTCATGGATATATAAGGTAATATTGAAACAATGCCAAAGGCAAAATGGGTAATGGAAAAGGGGGATGAAGAAACATTTTGGATTTCAATTCATCCTGCCCAGCAAGCTACTTTTACTTTAGTTTATTTAATTTTAAAGAAAAAAAAAACTTTATTACTGTAGAGGGGAAAAAGGACATTGAGAAATTCACTAGTATTCATTAAGGATTCAATTCAATATAAACATGATAAAAAGGAAAAAAAGAGTAGAGAAAAATGAAAGGTGGCACCAAGCTATCTTTGGGGTTGTTGTTAGAAGGTACTGTAAATGTAAACTTAACATGCAAGACAGATTGGTACGAGGCAAAGCAAAGGTGCTTGGGAAATGGCAAAAAAAGGGGGGGAAGGAATGGAAGGGGGTTTATTATTATTCCGTTCACACTAAAAACAAGGATTGGAGGGGCTGGCAGAGCTTTACAGTCCCAGAAATCTTGTTAGAATTTTGTTCAGAGAGTCAAAAAGGCATGCCAACTTTGCTTGGTGGGCTTTTGTTTTCCATAATATCTTATCCACCGTGTGGAGCCCCAATACTAATTTATTACTCCTACCTGTTTTCCAGTCATACACTTATTTCTGGTAAATAGATAAGCGGCCTTCGCTTCTAAGATTGAGAATTCCGCGACTTCTACTTGCTAATAAGCCTAACATGCCATTATTAGATCATTTTAGAATTTAATAAATTTCATGAAAGGTGAGAAAACAAGAGAGTTATTTGACAAAGAAAAGAAAAAAAGAAAGAGGAAGAGAAGAAGAAAATGATAGTAAATGATGATAGCAGTGGAGTAATTGATTGATGGGTTGGGTGGGCGTGCTCCTTGCCTTCCCTCCCCAACAATGTGTAACACAACACAACAATTATAAACCTGCCTAAGTGCCTCTCTATAAACAGTTTGGATTGTGGCCTACAGATGGGCATGCGAAAGGATACTTAAAAGACCCCAAAAAACAGAAAAAGGAACCCTAACAACATACTATATTGCAATATATTTATATATATAGTTGTCACCTAATTTGCCACCTACTTTCATAGATATATATGCCAACATAATGATATTGCTTTGATAACTTTTTTCTGCCAAATACGACGACTAACTTCACAATAGGAAGACCCGCCGGACCCATGGACCATTTTGTCCACAAAAGCATGATCAATTCAATTTGATAAATAGTGTATAAGCATGCAGTGATTCACCTGACATTGGCACCTGAACAAATAATCCTTGTGCACCAACATATATGGCAAGGACCTGATCATTTCGGGCTCATTTTGATGCATCTTCATGTACAATCGCCTTGACTTCAGGACCCAACCAGACCCTTGTGCCTGGCGTAGGAAATTATGAATGTGAAAGTTGAAGCACATAGTATTCCGGTGAGGATGACCACCTAAAAGTTCAAAAAGCATCTTTTTGTGATTAATTTTCTCAACCAAGTTATGCAAAAGTCAAACCTTACAAAGAAATTAAAGGGGGAAAAAGGTCAAATTTTCTCGGTAAAATGTTAGTTTCTTCTGGTATATATTGTGGTTATCATAGGAAACATACATACCCACTTAAACATGTAGCCATGGCCCTCTTTCCATGTATAGGGAATATTCATTCCAAATATCGCAGCAACCAACGAATATATGGACAGACAAACAGTCCCAGAACTTAGGAAGAGCTCTAGCTGCCATATGTTGTATAAACATACTATTAGTTTAACTATATCAGGCATGCTATTGAAATGCTCTATCCTTGAAACCAAATTAAATTAGATGAGAAGTATAGGTTAGTCAACGAGCGGAAGAATAAAAAGGAATTGCAGACTAAAATTTTATAGAAGCACCTGAATTAGCTGATTTCGATGATTGTCAAGCTGCAAAGAAGAAATAAATTTAGATTATATATGCATCAAAATAAGGTGTTAAATTGCCTTGGAGAGTTTTGATGACTACTTAGCAAGATTGTCAAGCAAGTGGGATCAGGGTCATATGGCTGAACCATCAAAACCATCCTACAGCAATTTCCACACCTTGGTTAATATTTCTTGTAATCCATATTGTTTCTCTGATAACCTGGATATTGATGTAATCCTCCGTGTCATCAATGTACTCCCGCAGCTGGTGAGGTAAAGAATAATTATGCAACAATATTATTGTGATATAAAGACAGAAGTTAATGAATAAAGTAAGGAGCATACCGTGGTTAATTTATTCAACGTGCTATCAATTTGCATAAAGTAAGCCTGCAGAATCCAGCAATAAACTTAAACTTTTGTATAAACTACTCATAAACCATGATAATTAATAACATTAATATACAACCTCAAGCAACATTTCAAGCTCCTCAACATCATTGTCCTCTTGAACTGTTACTGCACTTGCCCTACTTGTTCTTGATATCTTTGATCCTATGGTTGGAGATGATGGATACCAATTGGGGGCACCAGAGCCGCTGACAGGTGAAGATGCCCCAGCCAGCTTTCTCGATAAATAAAGGTCTGCCATATCATCATCGTCATCTAAAAGTTGTTCAAGTTCATCCCTTACCTATAAATGAGAATGCTCTTAAAGAATAAGTCTGAACTCTGAACTCAAGCACTGAGATCAGTTAATTTATGCATAGTTTTCTTCAATCATCAATGCCAAATGATTTGGCAATATATGCCCTAAAATGCATTAGCAATTGTTTTAAGATGTAAAACTGCAATTTGAAACTCAGGTGGCAGTAGTTAACCAATCAAGATATCAAGGTGCAAAACATCCCAGATATGTTTCATAACTGGATTCTGTGTATCAATCATACTGTCACTGAATAAAAAATGATGCATTCCTTAACCAAGTAACTGGTTTTTCTTTATCATCTGGTTTTTATTCTATTGTGCATTTTAGTATCCTCCCTAAAACTTTTCCACCTCATGAAGAGATACTGCAATTGACGACAATCCTTACACCTAGAAATGCATCTGCTTCATCTGGTAAAATTACCATAGTTTTAATTGATTTAATGAATATATTCTTACTTAACTTTCTTGTTTCTTTCATTTTTTCTTTTTTAATAATCACATGTGGCTCTTTTAGTATTTCATATTAGTAGGAATCCTAGATTATAATATGAGGAAATGAGATAAATTAGAAACACTCAAATTTAGTTGACCTTCCTAGGGAAAGACCAATAGGAAAATCAGATTTTAACTATGAATCAATAAATGGAACAGAGTAATATCCCCTGAACACCACCATTCAGCTTCTTTTGATTGCATAAAGAGCCAGCTTTTTACAGTAAATAAGATTTATTTAGCTAGCCATCCTTAGAGGGGAAAAATTAAATTGAAGAAAGAGGAAACCACGGGGAAAAGACTTACGGCAGCTTTTAAACTAAAACAGTATTCGATTCCAATATCAATAAACAGGTTTGTTTTACAGTTACTTGCATGTTCTTGAAATCAGCAATACCATGGTACATAATTTACCAAATCAAAGAATATATGATCCTAAAAAGGCCAGAATTTCATTCTATACAATATTCATGGATTATACATCTATTGAATGTAATATGTATCAAATAAATAGTCATGTGATCATTGAAAATCTGTATGCAGCTTAACATGCTTTGGCTTTTGAGCCAGAATAAAACTAATAAAGAAAGGATTTTATCTACTAAGAGAAGCAGAAATTTCATTGATATGCTGGGATTCTAGAATATGGAGATAGTAATATACCTTTTGAACCCGATTTGTTAGCCTTGTCATAGCACTTTTTAGTTTACGTACTCGGTCCAAGTTGCGGCTGCTAATCTGCATATAATTGAACTTGTCTTTCAATCAACCGAGAAAATAATGTAACCAAGACTCTGTGCTAGTCATGAATATTAAACTTCATAGATACAAAACATTGAAAATTACAGTTGATTGACGTATTTGCATTCTATATAGAAGTCACTGTCACACAACTGAATCTCAGTGGAGAATTCTACAAGCATTAAAAAGATAATGACATGCATGTGTCAAATTACTCAAAAGTGAAAAGGCCTAATTCGATATAATGCGAGACTGGAAAAAAGCCAAAATTCTACTCCTGTATGCTTTATGAAAGATAACTTTTAGCGATCAGTTGAAATATTTAGAAAGAATCATGCCAGAAACAAGTCTTATATGATGTTATGCATTCAACTAGATAGCTTAAGCTAAAATTAAGGACAAAAAACTTTTTCAAGAGCAATTACCATGGAGGTCAGCTCATCTAAAGCTGGATAAGTATCAGTCTCCAGTTCCCTAGTACGCGCATCAAGAAAGCTACAGATTGCTTCTAATGCTACTTCTAATGCCCGGAATTCAAATGGAAATTCTACATGAAACATACCAAAATCATCCAAGAAATCAATTGTATTGGCATAAATTAAATCAACCACACAAAAGAGTTTCAACCAGAAGTTAGTTTTACCATTTTCCTCCCCAGTGTCCATATCATTGCGCAAACCAGGGTTTTCTTCCTCTTCCCCTTGACCTTGGCTTGTGAGATTATCTTGAGGCAACCGCCTTTTAAGTTCGGCAACTATGGGAATTACATTATCATCAAATGGATCTCTAAGGAGAACCTGTCAAAATCTAAAATAGTTAATTGGTACAGCAACTTCCTCAAACCCAGTGACCAACTGATCAATTCAAATTTCAAATAAATACATAGTAGCAGTAGAATTACTATACCAAATATCCCAATCAGTAAGAAAGCATAAAAGTTTACAACAATCTTTAAAATTCTACCCACTAACCTCATCTGCTGTGATTATAGCTTTAATGTGCTGCAATAAAATCATTGGAAGAGAAAAAGGAAAGGTTGAATCAACTTCAAAACAGTACAAATCAATACAAAAATGAAAAAGATGGAATCAAAGTTGACCTCTAAGTTGAGAACAATGACTTTTTCCCTGCCTAAAATAGTGGAAGGATAAGATAACAAGGGATCAAGAATGCGAAGATCTCTAGCATGAATTTGAACGCGGCGCATTATAGCATACTTATCGACGTCAATAATCTCGCCTTGCCCCTTGGCGTCTATCGAGATCCAGTTGGTTGTAACCGCCGTTTTCTTCTTTAGCGAAGCTACTTGCGTCTCGATTGGAACCAAATAAACTTCCCGAGCCATTTAAAAATGGAATCAATGGAAAACAGAGGATATCTACGCTTTGAGCAGAGCAAAAAGACGATAAGTTTAGGCAAAATTTTGATAGAATTTTGAGGAGAGAAGAGTTGAGTGTTAGGGTTTAATAGATGGTGGGGAGAGAGAAGAGGAAGAAAGTGATTGGAGAGGGCGATGATGAAATTGGGGAGAGATTTGATGCATGGGGCAGCAGCTGTTAGTAGAAATGTTTCAGTGAGTTAAAAATGGAGCGCAAAAAAGTTTTAAACAGATAAAGTTCACTTGTTTTTACTCCCAAAATTTGGCGCGTGCTGTAACGGTCTTTGTTTTTTTGCTCTTCCCTGCTCTTCATCTCTCCTGTCCTTTTCTGATCTCTTCTCTTGTTTTCTAGCTTTTCTTTTTATTTTCTCGCCATTTTCCCCTTTTTATTATAGAAGGAAAAATCTAGCTTGAAATTAAACAAATTTATATCAAGATGCACCGAGTGAAACCTCTAGTATCATCATAAAGGTAATGAATAGTTATCCAATCGGCAATTCTATTGGCGTCCTCGTTATAAGCTTTAATAACATACATTAATTCGATTAATTACCTTGATGATTAAGATTTCTAAACAAACCTTGAATCTCTTCTACAAGTCTATGATTATTATAGATAGAAATTTTAGTGACAAACAACCTTTTACACATGTATAGATCATAAATTAAGGTAACTTGAACCCGTTCGAAAAATGCATACCCCCCAAAAGACCGTAAGAAATAGAATGCCTTGATCTCCAATTATAGTACTAGGATCCTAAATCGGGAAAGTGAAACCATATTTCATTTCATTATGATGATCTAATGGAGGCTCGAATTCATCATTGAATTGATAATTCAGCTCTATCGTGACATCAAAACAAAAATTCCACTTAAACAAGGTGTTTGAATAAGCAATTATAATATCGTTTTATCAATTCGCAACCATTACTTATTAGAGCACTATAAGCATGGGCGGAACAAAAGGGGGCAGCAGGGGCCATGGCTCCCCCTCCGCCTAATGAAACATGGTTGTCAGTTGTGACTATGGTTTTCCAACCAAATATAATGGCAAATTTGTGTTTTGCTTCCCCCCCACCATATTTTTTATTTTCAAATTTAGCCCCTTCTTTCTTTTTTTTTGAATTTGTTTCCATATTTTTTTAAAATTTGGCCCATTGGTAAAAAAACTTATCAATTAGCTCCCTTTTATTGTATAAATGATTCGATTTTTTTTTTAAAAAAAAATTCAACTTCTTTCAATCTATTCGGACGATTAATTTTTCATTTATCGTTTTTTCAATTTAACTCATGACATTAAATTTCTGTTTACATTTTGTCTTTAGCTCAACACACACACACACACACACACACACACACACACACACACACACACACACACACACACACACACATATATATATATATATATATATACATATATATACTCATTCTGTCTCATATTATAAGTCTATTTTAACTATATTACAAATATTAGGAAAAGTAGTTTCAACTATAAATTCTATAAACAACTATCTTCTCCTTTCAATTTTGCCCATCGTCTCTCTTCCCCCACTAAGTATCTCTCCTCTCACCTAATCAAATGAATTAATTTCCAATTAACTTCTACAACCACTAGCAAGGGTAACTTAGATAATTTAGATAAAAATTACATTGAGTTTTAAAAAGTGACTTATAATTTGGGATAAAATTTGTTTTTAGAAGGGGACTTATAATATGAGACAGAAGGAGTATATGATTAGATGTTGACCAATTGAAATATAATGTATATATATATACATCAGTTCGGCCCTCCAAAGAAAAATTCGCTGGTTTCGCCCCTGACTATAAGAAGATGAAGTCCATTATCAGCATGTAGAATAAGATCTAATATCACATTTGCATCTATTTTGCGTTCAATCTTCTTGAAACCATGCATGCCAAGCAATTTGCAAACTCCAGTTGACCGCTTGAAGTAACCAACTTTATTTTTTGAAACAATATACTATTATATAGTATTTGCATTTCCCCTAATAAAACATTGGTAATGCATGCATGTCTTACCAATCTCTCCAATCTAAGTATCCGGTTAAGTCATAAATTCAGCGTGATAGGAAACTAAACAACGTCCTATATTAATTTGAAAAAGGCGCGCGGATGAATTGATATGGTTTTGTAATCTGAATTGTTAAATACCGCCTCCTTTTTGCTTGTTACCGTCCCCCTTTTGACACTTTTGCCCTTTGCTTCATTTTCCTCTAAAACCTTCAAACTAAAAATACCAAATTTTCAAACCAATCACCAATAATAATTATCATAAACCTTATATTGACCCTAATTAATAATAATTATCATAAAAAAACATAATTTAAAATATTTTTTTTCAAAAATTGATCTAGGCACGATGCCGCCCTAGGAGGACGGCACCGCATCTAGATCAATTTTTTTAAAACATTTATTTAAAATAATTTAATTGAATCAATTTTTTTATTTATTTTAAATAAATTTTAGAAAAAATTGATTTAGACGCGGTGCCGTCCTCCGGGGACATCACGACCATGGGTGTGCCGCCCTGTGAGGACGGCACGACCATGGGTATGCCGTCCTCCTAGGGCGGCATGACATGGAGAGTGCCGCCCTAGGAGGGCGGCATGCCTATGGTCATGCCGCCCTAAGAGGGCGACACTGCGCCTAGATCAATTTTTTTAAAAAAATTATTTAAAATTATAATAATTATTATTAATTATGGTCAATATACGGTTTATGATAATTATTATTGGTGATTGGCTTGAAAATTTGAGATTTTTAATTTGAAGGTTTTAAAGGAAAATGAAACAAAGGGCAAAAGCGTCAAAAGGGGGCGATAACTAGCAAAAAGGGAGCGGTAACTAGCAAAAAGGGGACGGCATTTAGCAACCCCCGTAAGTAATTTGTTCATGACGAAGACAAAATTATGGCGCGTCGACTTTGATTAAAATGAAAGGGAGTGCGAAAAGCTTAAATCATTTATTTCATTATTATAGTTACCACCATTAGCTTGAATTATTGAACCTTCCCTCTCTCAACTCCATTTGAAAATGATATGTCCTAACTGTAACAAACGAACAATATCATACAATATGTGTGCTCTTATTCATTAATTTAACTTTTAAAAAGTAATCATTAGCTTTTTATGAGCTTTTGCCTTAGATATATATAAATAAATAAAAAATGATGCTAGAATGATAATTAATTTATAGAAAATTTATTCAATACATTGTAGTGGAGTTTAACAAGCTACATGTGTGGGTCTAGAAGAGTGACATGTGTTCCCTTAGGGACTTGATTAAAATATTAAAATTTTAATTAATTATGAAATGGGATGCTTGTCAACCTTTGAATCCGCTTGTGAAATCCAAAAACTACACTGATGATGTATCAAATAATAACTCTTAATATATTACTATATATTGCTTTAATAATTGCATGCAAATTAAAAAGAAAAAAAATTGTTGTAGTTTTTTTTTTTTTCAAATGATAATTCGGATTCGACCCGAGTCGCGCACCTAGGTTTGGTAGGTGAGTCTATTAACGGGGCGGCTGCGTATACAAGATCTCGTGCCTAAGTCCTGTTTAAACTGAAATATGACACTTACCACTTGTTCCAACTGGTGAAAAGTAATTGTAGTTGAATGTATATATAAACGGATGGAAAAAAAGGGTGTATATAAACGGGCTTCTGGTCCAATTTTGTAGCCGAACCTAAAAACCACTTGAGCCTAACTTTACTGACCATACCTGGGCCTTCCATTTCTGCTTGGGATGTTTCAAACTTTAATTTGGGCTTTTATGAAGTGCAACTCCTTCGGAGAAAGAAAAAAAAAAAAAAACTTTTGTTAATAGAATTTGCTCTTTTCTTTTTTAATTCTATTTTTTTTATAAAGGAAAAAAAAGAATAATTCACGTGAAATGGTCCTTAAATCAAAAAGAGGAAATCAACCAAAACTGGCAAATGGTTACAACTCAGATCTAAAAGTCACTGCACATGACTCAATATTGTGACTCATGAGTCATGAGTATATGATCAATCCCTGTATATTTGACAATATATATTTCCCTTTTTTAATTGAATTATTATTTGACAAATTAAATTTGAATAGCCCATGGTGGATTCATATATGTGAATTATTTGCCCTTTTGGTATATAGGGGTAATTTTACTCTTAGCAAAATTATAGGAGTAGAATGTTTATGTGTGCAAGTTTATGATCATTACACTCAATAATTGAATCAAATGTCATTTTCCAATAATGCCAACTATCATGAGCTATTGGAATTAGAATGAAGAACCCTAGGGGCTCACATCGTCATCTCTCTTTGACAAGGATGGCTTTGGCAAATATGTAAATTACAGTCTTACAAATATATGAACTTAAAGGAAAATAAAATAAAATCTTAAACACAAATAGTGGACTATTTCTGAGAATTGATGATTGAGAATATATAAGTTATCGATGGCACATGTATTGCCTGCAAATCAAAGAAAATGACAAAGATATAAACATGAGATAGAAGAACAATAATCAACCTTTGGTGACCAAACAGTGTAATCAGATCCTTAACATCTACTCAAAATGAACATAAGCAAAGCTCTGTGTTAGGTCGGATTTGGATCACCAAAACCACAATACTATTTTTTTTATAATTGAAATTAAAAATAATTAGTCCACATGAAACAAAGTTGGAGCTTATATTTATTTATTTTTTCTTTACCGCTTTTTAGGTACTATAATATATACTACTTCCAAAGTTGAGAGAAAGTGTTGACTTTTTATGATTAATGCTGGGAGGAAGCCATAAACCTAGCTGCTTAATTTAATTTAATTTAATTTCACTTCATTGTCGGTACACTTGGCATTATTCTCTATCATTTTCATTAAACTGAAATCATTGGTCCTATAAAAAAGATTATTGAAATCAGCAAAAGGTGATGGACATGCCCTAATCACCAACCTTTTTTTCTTTTGAAAGATGAAAATAATACTCCACTAACACTAACCACTGCATTTCGCTTTCAAACTGAAAAGAAGTGATTAAGTTACAATTAAATTGTTTATTGATTAATATTTTCTAAAAAACAATTTGTAATCATTTATGCTCCACATTCCGTTATTATATAAATAAATAGACATATATATCTACTCATTAAATTTTCATTGCTAAAAATATAAATGTGTCCTAATCTTGCCATTCCAAGTACTAGTATTTTTCTGTAGATCTAGCATTCTATTCTTACCAATCAAAGATTTTTTGGCCATCAAAGATTAATGAACCCCTTATATTCCAATAATAATAATTAATTTATGGACCAATTTTATTTTGTATTCTTCCTGTAAATGGCTCAGCTCGTCAGTGACCCATTGGAATTTGACACACTTCCCTGCAGACAAGAGCCCACAAAATTATGAGCGAGAAGAGCTGACCTTACCTTAATCAAAATAATATAAAAACGACCATTTCCATTGCTCCTCATAAATATTTTTCAGTAAAATCAACGGTCAAGATCACTCGTCCTTATCATTAACCAATGAATGAGCCACTACCATTTCCAATTACTCGATTCGCCTTTCTCGCGATTCAAATCTGCAAACTCCTAGGTATAGTAGTTATTTTATTTTATTATTACTCCATTTTTGTAAGTATTGGTAAAGCAGGAAAAAAAGTGTATTTTTTTATTTTAAAAAATGTTTGGCAAGTGATAATAATAATATTCAAATCCAGAAATATTCCAGATCAGAAAAGATTAAATTTTTAAGAAAAAAAATTTATAAATGCGGAAGGAAAAAAAGAAAAAAGAAAAAAAAGGTTAAGTCACCTTCCATCTCAGACACAAAACGTGAACGAAGCTCTCTCCAAAACTACTTCTATCTGGAAAGAGAAGCAAAACAAACATATACGAAGATAAAAAAGGAAAAAGAAAACCAGGAACCCTAATTTTTCTTTTGTCTAACTCCTGTTTCTTGTGACCGAAGCATCGGATCGGTGCCGATTTGAATCTGTGAAATGTGCTTTTTGGAGAACGATTGAGGGAGGAAAAAGGAAACTCAATACGCGAAGGGATTTTTGCTTCTGATTGTGTTTTCTTCCTTATAACTATCTTTTCTGTTGCGGTTTCTGGTTTTTCTTTCAATTTTTTATTGATTGATGAAGAAATACCTTCGATGGCAGAGGATTCTTATCCTCTCTTTGCTCTCTTTCTCTGTATTCGCTCCAATCCTTTTGGTCTCTCAGAGACTTAAAACCCTCACTTCCATCGGTAAGTTTCTTCGAATCTGTAGATTTCGATGTCAAATTACTTTTGATGAAACCCAATGCTCTTTATAGTTATTGGAGTAGTTGATAAGGCAAGATATCAATGATGATTACTTAGCACTTGTCCTATTTTAGGGTATAGAAAGATTTTGTTTTATCTTATTAATTCTAAGATAGAATGCCAAATCTAATTTTCAATTTTTTTAAATCTATATTTTGTTTTTGGCATTTTGTGATTTTATTTTTGGGAGTTGCCTGATCTTGTTTGTCCGCATTTGTGATTGTCATTGCAGGCCGGAAGGAGTTTATTGAGGATATAGCCAGTGTTGTATGGATCTCTATTCCTTGAATCTGTTGTAACTTTTATTTTTGTTTTATTTTCGGTAGATTTGAATGGGCCTTTGCTTTGTGTGATGCAGAAGCATAGGACAGATGTTTTAAGACTCAATGCAGTTGAACAGGTATTTTTAAATTTGGGATTTAGTTTATTCTGGGTGTTTTACATTTTGTCTTGACAGTATATGCATATTAATTCTTCTTGTTTTACATTACTTTTGACAGTATATGCATGTTGATTCTTGTTGTTTTGTTATTCAGGAAGCTGCTGAAGAATTGAAAGGACCAAAATTAGTTGTTTTACAAGAAAAGGATTTGAGTTCTGTAGTTAGTGACAATTCTAATGAGAATCATGATTCTGATCAATCTCGGGATGCTCAAGATGCTTCTAAATTCTTAGAAGGAAATGGTCAGTGTTACTTGGGTGTATGAAGTGTCTTTTATCTTATTATTATATTTGACTTTTAGTTGATTGATTCAAATGTGACTCTGAGTTTCTCCACTTTCTAGTTTCAGAAACAAATGATGAAGGAAAAGGCCATCGTCAAATTCAGCAGAATGTAATACGATTGAACTCCAGGGAAAAGGTGTGTATGTATTTGAAGTATGGTGAGATGCGATATGTTTGAATGTATTTAGACTGTAGATGGTTGCAGTGATGTCTGTTTTTAATCTTGTGAGTGATAGTGTTTTTTAAATCAATAAGAGCAGAGAATTTGTTTAGCTGGCACCAAATAATTCAGGTAAAACTGAGACTGTATTGAATTCATAGATGCCTTTAAAGTTTCACTAGATTATTACTTTCTATCACTTTGTGCCATGATCCCTTTCCATGGTACGTACTTTGTTCCCCACTAAATTTAGTAAGTTTCTGCAATCACTGGTGAAGCAATGGCTCGTCTCAAGAACCTAAGCAGTACCAGACTACAGAATTAGAACAAGGAAGTCAAAGGTTTTGTTTTTGTATTTTCCCCTCTTAGGTAATATTGGCATCAGAACCTGAGGTTTTAAAACATGATTTACTCTGTCTCTCTCTTGTTGTGGAGTGGTGTGGGCGGTGGGATGCTCTTCTTCTATAACAGTCAAACTAGAGCATCTCATGTTAGTTTTAATATATTTGTAGTTATGACATTATCTATTTGGTTCCAGGAGCAATCCAACAAAAAAACAGTTCGGCATGATCATCATTTGCGATCTCAAGCACGAAGAATAACAGATGAGAAAGTAAAGCAGATTAGAGATCAGCTTATTAGAGCAAAAGCATTCTTAAGTTTTGCACCACCAGGTAGTAACTCTCACTTGGTGAAGGAGTTGAGAACACGGATCAAAGAGGTGGAACGAGCAGTTGGTGAAGCCAGCAAGGATTCAGATTTGTCAAGGAGGTAAAAGAACAGACATTTTTTGCTTTGATAAGAATCTTAATAGTGCATTAAATTTAATCATATTATTGAATACTTAATTACT
Organism: Corchorus olitorius; assembly: GCA_001974825.2. Taxonomy (NCBI): domain Eukaryota; kingdom Viridiplantae; phylum Streptophyta; class Magnoliopsida; order Malvales; family Malvaceae; genus Corchorus; species Corchorus olitorius. The sequence goes on from AWUE01012155.1 coordinate 31,467, forward strand.
ATGAAGTGAATAAGCTTCAATTTAAGGTTCTTTTTTTTTAATTGCTACCACTGAGTTTTGATTTGACGAGCTGTTGCATTTTCAGTGCTACACAGAAAATAAGATCTATGGAGGTTTCATTGGCCAAAGCAAGTCATGTATTCCCAGACTGTTCTGTAATGGCCACAAAACTTCGAGCCATGACATATAATGCTGAAGAACAGGTTCGGGCACAGAAGAATCAAGAGTCATTTCTTGTTCAGCTTGCTGGAAGGACTACCCCAAAAGGCCTTCACTGCCTTTCCATGCGGCTGACAGCTGAATATTTTTCCCTTCAACCCGAGGAAAGACAGTTCCCGAACCAACAAAAAGTGAATGATCCAGACCTTTATCACTATGCTATATTCTCTGACAATATTCTGGCTTGTGCGGTAGTTGTCAACTCCACCATTGCCTCTGCATTGGTAAATTGCCTTTGCCACTTTTATGCTCTTATTTGTTCTTTCATCATTTTCATTGATTTAATCTCTCTCCCCTTAATGTGAAGTTAAACATGGTGTTGCTTGTTGAAAGTAATTGTCATTATAATTGTCTTGCAAGGAAATGCATGTCTGTGGGTGTTGCATCATGTGAGGATGGTATAACTTTTTGTGTTGCGGGGACATTTTTTGTTAAACTTGTTATTTATAATGGATTTTCATTGTTTAGTTGTAGTGTTTGGGACAAGGTTTTTAATGTTACCATAGAGTTCTTTCACCTTTCCATGTGTAGCAAAAACTTATTACTTAGCCTGCTATCAGATAAATTACCCTTTAGAAGGATGATACTACTTTTATGCCATTGCTCTCCTTATCTTTTATGAGTTAGCTACATTTGGTTTAAAGTTGGCCTGTGAATAAACTTTTAGCAGATGTAAGATGTCCTGATAATTCGTATTGGTTTATGCAGGAGCCAGAGAAAATTGTTTTACATGTGGTTACTGATTCTCTCAATTTCCCATCAATTTCTATGTGGTTTTTGTTGAACCCTCCTGTCAAAGCTACAATCCATATTCAGAGCATAGAAAATTTTGATTGGTTGTCCACCAAGTATCATTCAACATTGAAGGAACAAAAGTCTCAGGATCCAAGATTTTCTTCTGCCCTTAATCATCTTCGCTTCTATCTGCCAGACATCTTCCCAGCATTGAAAAAGATTGTGCTCTTTGACCATGATGTGGTAGTGCAAAGAGACTTAACTGGACTCTGGAGTGTTGATATGAAGGGGAAAGTAAACGCAGCAGTGGAGACTTGTCAGCAAGGTGAAGCATCATTTCGTCCGATGCATATGTTTATGAACTTCAGTGACCCGTTTTTGGCAAAGAGGTTTAATGCCAATGTATGCACATGGGCCTTCGGTATGAATTTGTTTGACCTCCAAGAATGGAGAAGACGGAATTTAACAAAGCTCTACCGTAATTACTTGCAACTGGTATGGATAGTTACATTCCTTTCATTGAATTTGCAGTTGCATTCGCATTCCATGCTAATGTGCTTGTGGATGTGTTCTGATTCTGTTGTTTTCTGATGTTGAAAACTGGTTTTCTGAAAAAAGGTTTATGATATCCGGTGCATTATCTCATCTCATTTGAATTTTGTTATCACCTGGATCAGTTTAGATTATTCCTAAAGTTTGTCTGTCTAAATTTTCAATATACAGAATGGTCCTTAAGCTTTTCCTCTCTTCATCCCAAAGGGTTTCTTTATGTTAAGGCAATGGTCTTAGTGTGACCAATGAATGATATATAAACAAATACCTATACAGGTTAGTTAGAACATCTATGGCTCTTTTTCCCCAAGAAACTTCTAAATTGAACTTTTATGAAGGTGAAGCTTGTGCCCTGGCCCTGTGCCACCACAAGTTTGATACCAATGCTTTTAGACGTGCCATCACAAATTTGTTCAATGACACCATTGCTGGTTTTCATTCTTAGTGTTTTGATGTACTATTCTGGCAAGTATATTTGGGTAGTAATTCAACGCAGGTTGTCAAGTTTATTTTCTTTGTGTTTCTATTGTAGGTATCCAACCTATGACATGCTATGTGATTTTCATGCTTGTTTGGCTTGTGTTTATTGCAGGGACTTAAGAAGCCATTATGGAAGGCAGGGAGCTTGCCTTTAGGTTGGATTACCTTCTACAACCAGACTGTGGCTTTAGAAAAGAAATGGCATGCAGTTGGGCTAGGTTATGATTCAGGTCTTAGGCAAAGTGACATTGATAATGCAGCAGTTATACATTTTGATGGGGTTATGAAACCTTGGCTGGAAATAGGAATTGCTAAATACAAGGGCTATTGGAACAAATATGTGCTGTATGACCATCCTTACTTACAACAGTGCAACATCCACGAGTAATCGAAAGATCACAGCATACAAGCGGAATTCTTTGATTCATGCCACATTTCTAGTTGCTTCTCGCGGAAACTGGTCCAGTTCATCTGATTCTTTAACAATCTTTGATGTAAATTTTAAGTCAATTTTTTCCCATAATGTTCCGGCGTAGTCTTTTAGGGGTTGAGTCAATTTGATGGCAATAACCAAAGGTAATAAGTTTCTGCGGGGATGCTGCTAATATTGCATGTATACGTTTGTACATAACAGATACCACTATTTTACTAGATTCAAGCATAGATTCTTGAAATGAAAAGAGGAAGCATAACCTTTTATTCAAGTCAGATTGGTGTTTTTGCTATGGAAGTTTTTATTTTCAGTTACAGGATTTTCTGTATTAATTTTGCCCTTGATCTTTGTCTTTGTAGAAAAAACCAATGATTCTGTTTGTGAAATGTGGATCATGAAATTAATTCAAGTTGGGTCTAAGTTAAAGGGTCGGAGCCCCATGAACTTTCTGTAGTCATGATTTACGAATTATCATAAATCTCTCTTGGATCAGTCTCTGTTTGTAGACGGATGATGTGACACGTGGACGAAATTCATTGGGTCTGTGTGGATAGAGGATATCAAACGAAGGGCTACCTACCAATATTGGTGTCTTGGACAGATTGAGGACAATCGATATTAATCAGTAAACTATTCTTCTTTCTACGTAAGCATAGCAAAATCACTTCTGCTTGTTCTTCACTTTCGCACCTGAAAGCAAAAATATGGCAACCATCTCCGCAAGCACCCCGACCTCATCAATCACTCGTGCAGCTCTTGCACACAAGCCATCACTAAGGGTGGCCCCAGCTGCCATTGGTAAGTTTCTTTGCTTTCTAAAGTTTTAAAGGGTCAATTGCAATTTTTCACCTTGATTAACCTGCAAATTTTTGCTTTCAGGGTTGCCAACAATGGGAAAGAAGGGAAGAGTTGTATGTTCCGTGGAGAAGAAGCCTTCTTCTGTTGAGGAGAAAGGGTCAAAAATGGGAATGAGTGCATCATTGTTGGCCGCAGCATGCGCAGCTACCATGTCAAGCCCAGCAGCCATGGCTCTGGTGGACGAGAGAATGTCGACTGAAGGAACTGGACTTCCCTTTGGGTTGAGCAACAACCTTCTTGGGTGGATTCTGTTTGGTGTATTCGGCTTGATTTGGGCACTTTACTTTGTTTACACTTCTTCCCTTGACGAGGATGAGGAATCTGGATTGTCTCTCTAAGTGAAAGATCTTATCATTTCCTTCTTGTTCATTTGCAAATATATATTATCATGTTGAAAATCAAAATCAGAGAGTTCAATTTGGCTTTCCTAATCTTGTTGAAGAAACAACTACCTTCCTCAATTTCCAGAGTGTATTATTTTCTCTTTTTGTTTGCCTGTTCATTTTAGTCCCTATTGTTTCTTTTCTTCTATTGATGCTTGATTTTGGTCAACAAGTTACATATAGAAGATTAGGATTACAATTTTCATTTATCAACCACTTCAATGAATTTGGGTACTAGTGATCACTACAAAATTTAAGTAGATTACTCGCTTCCTCAAATCACAAATGGATCCCTTGAACAACACACAACCCATTTAGATTTGCCCATTCTTAAACCTCAACGGCTTCTAGCCCAGGGAGAGAGAGACCAAAAAAAAAAAACCTCAACGGCTTAGCCTAATTAGGGAGAATTACAAATAAGGGTGGTAGAGTTATTAATTAGGGAGAATTACAAATAAGGGTGGTCTATTGAGAGTTATTATTGTCTGGTACTATATGAAAATTATATTTATTAGAAAGGAAATAAAAACTTTTATTTAAAATTACTAAGGACTTTAAAATGCCACTTTTATCCTTACTTTAAATGTTAAGATTTACTATGTAAAAAAAACAATTAAGATCTACAAAAAATTAAGCAAAGAAACATACCAAAAAAAGCGAAGACATTAAAAGAAAAAATTAAGGAAAAAAAAAGTGCAGGAATTGTATTGAAGTTGAACCAAATTCAAGCTATTAAAACTTAAAACTTAAGAAGTGTGAAATTTGAGACTAACAACCTATGTGGCAAGCTGTTGAGATAACAATGTGTCAAGCAACTAATGACCCTCCACCGTAGGTGAGGTGTCGCACGCACAGAACATCCCCAAATATTCCATTTAATTGTTAAGTTTGATTTGATGTGAAGAAACAAATCATAAATCCCAATTTCTATCATTCTCACCATATCTCCCCTATTCACTTCCTATTCCAAGTTCCGACAATAAACAAATTTAGAAAAACCTAAAGAAACAAGAAAGCCCCTAAAACGAAAATGGCAAAAAGAGGGAAAAGATCATATCAAGAAACAAAAAACACGAAAAAGAAATCACACCTCCTCAACTTGCTCATCAAGCTTGGCTATAGCTTTAGAGCGCGCATCTTTAATATGGTTAGCGTCGGGGTTCAGTGTCAAAGCTTGTCCAAATGCCTCCACAGCTTCTTCATATCGCTCAAAGAGCGTGTAAGCGGCTCCAAGTCGATGATGAGACTCTAGTTATTCACCATAAAATGGACAGAGACTGCGCATCTTGTAATGCATAGCTGCCGTTTTTCAGCTCAATCCAACAGAAGGTATGCTTGAAAAAGAGGACACATGGATAGGACACAGTACAGATTGAAATGATGAAAGAACCGCTCTGGTTTATTTTCTGTTTTAGTTTTTTATATGGGAGTTTATTTTGTTGTGATTCAGTTTTAGTTGGTTTGATGATTGTATATTTCGCCAGGTCATTGAAGTTGGATGATTATTCTCCAAGGAACTTTCGCGATAAATACAAAAATGCGGAATTTATCGGTAAGTTTCTTTTAACATATTTTCAGAATAATTTAAAATGATAATTAGTTAAATGTTGGAATTTATTTTTGTAGTTGGATGAGCTTTTGGAACTGTGTGTTCATGCGTGGATGAAGAAGGAAAGAAGTTTGCAGTGAAGATTGTAAACTGTAACAAGGTTGACGAAGAAGAGACCTTGAGGTTTTTAAAAATTTGTGTTGTTGATATCAATTTTAGAAACTAATCATATGAATTATGTTTACGGAGGTGAATATATTGAAGACTTTAGATCATCCCTCGATCATCAATTATTATGAGGTATTTACACTTTTTAGGTTTAAACCTTTGGTAATCATGGTTTTAAAAACCGGATCGGATCGGCCGATTCGACCGGTTCAATCGTGTACCGGTAAGGTGTCCGAGCTAATTAGGTATCTAAACCGCGGTCTGCATGAATCGCCCCAGAACCGGGTTAAACCGGTGATTAACGGTTTTTTGACATTTTCTTTAAAAAAATATATATTTCAAAATTTCAAAACGACAGTCTAAATGGAAAATTGAAAACTGAAATTGTGAAAACCTAAAGCCTAAAACGACAGGAAAAAACATGAGTTTTAGGCTTAGCCTTTAGAAATTAAAACAAACAAAACAAAAGAAGCAGCCAAATTTTTGACACAATCGAATTCGAAAGAAAAAAAAATCCCCAACCTTAAAAAAACCTAGGGTTCTTCTTCTTCATCAATCATCATCTTCATTCTTCAAAGTTCAGATCTTCTTCTTCTTATTCTCTTCCTTGTTTCTTCACCGTCGGTAAGCTATTGGTTCTTCAAATCTTCTTCTTTTTGTATACTGTGGCTTTTAATTTTTGTTTATAAATTTTATACTTTAATTTAAAGTTTTCTTCTTTAGTGTTTTTGAGTTTATTTTCCTTTTGAAAAAAAGGGTTTTTGAGTTTTTAGTTAATGGGGCTTTGCTAAAAGTTCCCAATTTGTTCATGTTTTTTTTTTTCTTTCTTTCTCTCTTTCTTCTTGTAAAGAGTTCCTAAACACTGATTTAGGGTTTTTAGGGCAATAAAAATGGGTTTTTTACTTCTCTCAAAATGATCCCATTGTTACACATATTGGCAACTTTGCCACAAAAGCTTCTTAAGATGGTTTTAGTAGATTCTTATATGAAATAAATTTAAAAAATGTAGCGATGGCAATGGAACAGAGCACTCTGTTTTCCAAATGAAAGAGGTAATGAAAGTTTATAGCTTTATATATGGTTTGGTTAATTAAGAGTTTTAGTAAGAGCTTTATATAGTGTTTCTGCATTTAACGTTGCTACTTTTTACCCTTTTGTGATATTCTGATTACTGGATTTTAAGTGTTGCCTTTTGTGTTGATATTTTTTCGGAGAATAGGTTGGATGTGTACATATATGATTACCTGATGAAGAGAAAGTTACATTCTACTACAAAGGCATTTCAAGCTGAAGGGAAAGATATGCATATGTGGTAGTGGGCTGTGATTGAACCGCTCGGCCGGTCCGATCGGTCAGACTGGCGGAACCGCCGACCGGTGCCAAGGCCGGTTTAAAGCCTGGGTTGGTTACAAAAAGCATGTTGGTAATATTTGTGAGTCAGTTTTTTTTTTTTTGCTTCATTTTATATTCTGTTTTTCAGCATTTGACAGAAAATGTGCTTCAAACTGACTGTGACTGGAGATAAAATTGTTCACTTTATCTCATAATGGACTATTGTCCAAGGTACGCACTAAAATATATATTTTTAGTCTAATATATAACTGAATCTACCCTTAAAATGAGTCATATAAATTGACATTTATTATTTTATATTCAATTTAGTATTTTGGTGGCCATCAGGCATTTGGCCTGGTGGTAGAGTACTAGACTCTTAGTTCCAGCCTACCTAGATCATGAGGTCTTGGTTTCAACTCTCACAGAATGTGAGTTTGTTTGTAATTTGTTTGTTTATTTGGTAGGTAGGTAGTTTATTTATGGTATAGTTTCTAGTTTGGGTTGAATTCTCATATGAGAGATTTATTTGAATTGTAAGGAATGTGAGTTTGTTTGTAATTTGTTTGTTTATTTGGTAGGTAGGTAGTTTATTTATGGTATAGTTTCTAGTTTGGGTTGAATTCTCATATGAGAGATTTATTTGAATTGTAAGGAATGTGAGTTTGTTTGTAATTTGTTTGTTTATTTGGTAGGTAGGTAGTTTATTTATGGTATAGTTTCTAGTTTGGGTTGAGATTTGTTTGTTTATTTGGTAGATACGTAGTTTATTTATGGTATAGTTTCTAGTTTGAGTTGAATTCTCATATGAGAGATTTATTTGAATTGTAATGAGATTTCACTGGGTTTTATCTGTTGGGAAAGGGGTTTCTTGGCGATACGTGCGTTTGTAATTCCAATCTCTTCAAGAATTGTGGTTCATATTAGGATTACAATTTCATTTATCAACCACTTTAATGAATTTGGGTACTAATAATCACTACAAAATTTAAGTTAGATCATTTGCTTTCTCAAATCACAAATGGATCCCTTAAACAACACAACCCATTTAGATTGCCCATTTTTAAACCTCAACGGCTTCTGGCCAAAAACAAAAAAAACCTCAACGGCTTACCCTAATGAAGGAGAATTACAAATAAGGGTGGTCTATTGAGAGTTATTATTGTCTGATACTATATGAAAATTATATTTATTAGAAAGGAAATAAAAACTTTTATTTAAAATTATTAAGAAGGACATTGAAATGCCATTTTTATTCTTACTTTAACGGTTAAGATCTACTATGTAAAAAAAAAAAAAACAGTTAAGATCTAAGCTGATTCACTAAATTTACTCTAAGCTGATTCACTAAATTTAGTTGGTCAGGAAGTATAATTTTTAACACATTATTACTAATACTGTTTTCAGCCATAAAATTAAAATTTAGGAGTAAAACGTTCAAACCGTACAAGTTCAGAGGGAAAAATGAGAATTAATCCCTTCATAAATTAATGAAAATTCACTTAGTTTTCTGATTTCTCTTAAAAAAAAAAGGTACTTTTTTTGGCATAAAAAAAAGTAAAAAACAGTAATTTTGTCAGCAAAATATTGCTCGAAGGGCCTTTAGGCCTAAATATTGCTTATCGGGTCAATTGACCCACATCGAAAACTAGGCCCAAACCTAACATCGTTAAAAGACCGATTTTCGGCTTTTCGCTTCACATCGGTCCGTTTAAGGCACCACTGTCTTCTGAAGTGAATTTCAAGTTCAACTACGATATCGGCCAAAAAAAAAAAAGTTCAACTACGATAACCGGTTAACTACTTCCGCTTCATATCTGTTTGTCGAACGATTTCGAAACCTTTCCTTCTCAGTTTGCTTTCTACCCGACGGAATCTTCTTTTCGTTTGTCCAATGGTACGTTTCGTGCCCTTGTTTTTATGCGTTTGCAGCTTGGTTTGTCTCGCAGTGTGTTGCGTATCAGCCGTTCGGGATAATGCCTCAAAAAAGTGTTTATTCATTGACAATTGCTTATTCTTTGGTTTTCAGATTTTTTGAAACTTTAAGAATCTAAAGACGCGGGAAGAAAATGTTCTATCTAAGCCTGATCGAGCATACTTTGCAATTGCCACCCTATCTTTTTAACCGTCCTCTTGACGAGGCTATCACGGAACAGCTGAAAAGCCTTTTCTTGGATAAGGTTTCTTGCACTATATCTTTCCATGTAATTATTGTTTGTGATATAATTTTCTTCAACTAAAGTATGCTTGGTAATGATTGATGATTTAGGTTATTGCAAATTTGGGACTCTGTATTTCAGTATATGACATTAGGTCGATCAAAGGTGGCTTTGTCTTTCCCGGAGAAGGAAGTTCTACCTATACGGTATTGTGTTTGTGTGTGTGTCTTTCAGTAATTTTATATATAGTTCATTGTAGTAAGTTGCTAGCAAGACATCCATTTGTTTCCTTATTCGCTGAAGTCTCTGAAGTTTGACAATCTTGTTTTTGCTATTGTCTTAGGTGGAGTTCAGACTGATCATGTTTCGTCCATTTGTTGGCGAGGTTATTGTTGCTAAACTTAAAGAATGTGATGCTAGAGGCTTGCGCTGTAAGTCGGAGGAATTAAAAAGTCTTGTTTGCTTATTTGATTCTGAAAGTACTGTCCTTTATCATCTGTATGTTAGAGCCAAAATTATCCTTCTGATTTCCATTTTACATGATAGCTAATTTAGATTGAGGCCATGCTTCCACCTGATTCTGGTTTTAATTGCATATTGTCTAGCTTTAGTTCAGGACGAGATGAGTCTGTGAAGAAGACATTTCTTTTCATGTACAAAATTAAGAAATATTTGGATGGTGTATAGAGCAAATATTGGTTTGGTTCCCAATATTGAATTGAGAAGTCTAGAGCTTCATTAAGGCAGTGCAAAGTTCATAGTGCCCCGTTTGTATGTTTCTTGTTGCATTTAGTTGCATAGGACTCAATTCATAAGCTTAGTCGAAAGATCATAAGGGTAAAAAGGTGGGAAATTTTCTTTCATTTCTCACATCTCGACTTTATGTGACAGATTTAAGTAGTAGGTTTGATAGATTTTTTGACATATTTTTATGGCTGTGAATGGCTAGTTTGTTATACTTTGGAGTATACTTATTTGACTCATTTATTTGAAATATTCTTCAGCTTTTGGCTATGTACTGGTATTTTGATTGTCAAATTATATCATGTCTTATTTTGATCATAGCTAAACATAACCAGGCAAAGGTTGGCATTTCTTTACTCTGTTTATAAGTATTATCAACCCTTTTCTTGTTATTTTTTAATTACAGTGTACCTGCTTAATTATTTGGTTCCGGAATTTGCAGTGTCACTTGGATTTTTTGAGGACATTTATGTACCTGAAGTTCATTTGCCAACTAAATCTCACTTTGAATGTTACCCAAATAATAGGTAACAATCAGTTGCTTGTTTATTCAACAGAAGTGGAGTTTGGTCACCAACTTTCATTTATTGATTTTCTCTCTCTCGTTTGTTACTTACCTTTAGATTAGCATGTACAACTAAAATTCTTTACTATTTGGGGAATTGCAGACATCGGGGCAGATGGATATGGAACTTTGGAGGAGCAGCTCAGTCCGAAGAACCACAGGATGAAGAGCCGCAGTTTGTTATTGATGGGTCAGATCGGGTATGTTGTTTATACCATTGCAAATTTCCATAAACTTGTGATGTGTTTTTTTTTTACTAACTTTAGAATTTCTGAATCCCAGATTAAATTTAGAGTTCACAGCGTTTCTTATCCTTCAATTCCACTTGAACAGCCAGAAGATTCGAAGCCATTTGCCCCAATGTTGATTATTGTAAGTTAATATCTCAAACTTGTTTCATCAGTCCATCTATACTCTCTCTCTATCCCCACCCCATGTGAAGATCTGCTTCTAGACTAATAGTATGTCGTGAACTGGTTTCATCATAAACCATTCTAGAGTATATTTTAGTTATAAACCCAATCCTCCTTGTAACAGAAAATAGAAAGATTTTCATTGCCATGTCATAAGGATCATTTGTTGTTCCTCTCAGACCTTGAATAATTTAAGTATATACTAATGCATCAATCATTTGATCCCTCAACTGTTGTGAAATATGAAAGTTCCTTTCAGCTTTCCCCTTTCTCCCACAATTTAATCATTATTCATTGCTAAAGGTATAGTTCATGTCTTGATAAACACCCACAAAAAGAAAGTTCTACTACCCCTTCCCCCCTTTTCCTGGCCCCTTCATTGAATCTGTTGCTATCATGCTTAGTTATAGGTTAATGCACCTCCTAAACATACAAAGGGTTCAGTTCTATGAATATCTTTTGATTTTTCAAATCACATTTATTCAAATGCAGGGAACATTAGACTCTGATGGTTTGGGCCCTGTTTCATGGTGGGAGGAAGCAGAAATGCTCGAGGAAGAATCTTAACTTTTACAGACTCATTGCCTAGCCTTAGAAATTAGTGAATTGAAGAACAAACGAGGGTGTGTATATAGGTTAGAGATATTTGTAGTTGCCTCAGAAATAACATTATTTCTTTTTCAAGGCTTGCGATAGCTGCAGCAGCGGGTACTATCTTATCTAAACTGCGTGTCATCCTTCTTCCTAATAGGCTAGAACATCGCCTTCATGTGTTTAGGGTTTTACATAGAAAGCTTGAAAATGCTGTTTTGACATTTTTGTGTTTAACTTTTATCTACAACTCTTTTGTTTTCTTTACAAGATATTGAATGGTTCGACTCTGATGTGACTGCTGCATTTAGTTTTGCCTCAAGTTTTTAAACAATTTATATTTATATTATATGATGATTAATTAATTGTGGTGTATATATTACAATAGAGAATGATTCATGACTGTAGCTTACAATGCTTTATTCTAAACCCCAATTCTAATTGCACTTTTAATTAATTTAATTTAATGAAAAAGCGAAAACCTACATAGACAGACTAGAACAATTTGGAAACAAATTTAGACTTGACTTTCAATCTAGAATTAGAAAAAGAAAAACATTCTCGTCCAGTTTCAGACCATATAGATGAGAAACAGGCAGCCCCAAGGCTGACACCTGCTTTCACCGCAAATAAACTCCACGCACGCACTTACCAAAGCAAATCTAAGCGTTTTAGCCAAGTAAAAGCAAAGCTATATTTACACCGCCGAAGCCAATTACTTGATAGGAAACAACAGAAAATGGCCACTACTTCTTTTACAGCTCCCAAACTATCTTCCCCAACTCTGCAATCCCTTTACCGAAATTTTCATGTTTCTGTCCCTTTACCCAAGTCCCTTTCTTCCTTTTCACGCCGCTTCTCTCCCTCTTTCCCTCGCTTCCACCACCAACACCACCGGTTGCAGCGCCGTCGCCTGTTCTCCGTTCGTGCCGAGTCGGAAAATGGTTCTGAACCGCCGCGGCACTACGACTTTGACCTCTTCACTATCGGCGCTGGAAGTGGCGGCGTTCGTGCTTCCCGTTTTGCAGCCAATTTTGGTGCTTCTGTTGCTGTGTGTGAACTTCCGTTTTCGACTATTTCTTCTGAGACTACCGGCGGCGTTGGTGGGACGTAAGTTAAAGAAACCTTTTTTTCTGGCTTTATGTACTGTGAATTGTTTATTTGGTGGGTGAAAATGAGCTTAAGAGAAAAAAAATTGAAAATTTTGAAGTTACTACCGAAAAAAGTTATTGTTTTTAACCTCTATGATCAACTTCAAAGCTTTTGGGAACCTAAAGCGTTTGGTTGTATAAATGTCACTGCTTTTTGCCTGGGCTAACTCGAAGTTGTAATCAAAATATTTGTATAATTGCAGATGTGTACTTAGAGGATGTGTGCCAAAGAAATTAATGGTTTATGCGTCAAAATATTCTCATGAGTTTGATGAGAGTCATGGTTTTGGATGGAAATATGAGACTGAACCAAAACATGATTGGAGCACCTTGATTGCTAATAAAAATGCTGAGTTACAGCGTCTTACTGGTATTTACAAGAACATTCTCAATAATGCTGGTGTCGAGTTAATTGAAGGACGTGGGAAGGTAGGATGATCCTTTAACGGTAATATGATAGCTTTAGAATTATGTGTAAAGTCATTTGTATTTTTCATGTTACTTGATTTTGAATACATTTGATAAAATATCCTGCAGATTGTGGATCCACACACTGTTGATGTGGATGGAAAACTTTACACTGCAAGACATATACTGATTTCAGTAGGGGGGCGTCCATTTATTCCTGAAATTCCAGGAAGTGAATATGCAATAGACTCTGATGCTGCCCTTGATTTGCCCTCAAAGCCAGAGAAAGTTGCAATAGTTGGTGGTGGTTACATAGCTTTGGAATTTGCTGGCATTTTCAATGGATTGACAAGCGAGGTCCATGTATTTATACGTCAGAAAAAGGTTTTAAGGGGTTTTGATGAAGAGGTAAAAAACTTGCAATCCTGTAGCCACTTGTTCATTTTCCCCTATTATAGTAACTTGCTTGATCCTTGTTTTCGAAATTTTACTCATCCTGGTGAAAATTCTGCCCTGTTTATAGATCAGAGATTTTGTTGGAGAACAAATGGCTCTAAGGGGAATTGAGTTTCACACAGAAGAGACACCTCAGGCAATTGTTAAGGCAGCTGATGGTTCACTTTCTCTGAAGACCAACAGAGGAACAGTTGACGGCTTTTCACATGTAATGTTTGCAACTGGTCGACGGCCTAATACAAAGGTTCAAAATCACTTTATGGCCCAATCCTTTCTGTTTTTAATATAAATCAAGATTGATTTGATGATCTTTATTGGGTTTAATATTAACTTCTACTACATTGCAGAACTTAGGATTGGAGTCAGTGGGGGTGAAAATGAACAAGAATGGAGCGATAGAGGTATTGCTCTTCTTGTCATGGAGAATAGTTTGCGTCATATTTTCTATTTTTGGCTTTCTGGTACATAGTTAATTTCTTTTTCTTGTCACATGGTTTCTTCAGGTTGATGAATACTCGCGTACCTCAGTACCTTCCATATGGGCTGTAGGGGATGTCACAGATAGGATAAATTTGACTCCTGTTGCTTTGATGGAAGGAGGAGCATTAGCAAAGACATTGTTTCAGAATGAACCAACAAAACCTGATTATAGGTAATGTACACACTTCTATTTGATTAATTGGAAAAGTTAAGGTATTAGGAAATAAATTATAAACATCTGTTTTAACATGCCATGTGGTACTAATCTAATAGTGCTTGGAAATTACCAAGCAGAGATATAATGGAGGGGATCCAGACCCAAATTTTGGTTGTTGTAAGTATCAAGTGACAGTTATTAATGTTTCAGAATCTCAGATTGATCCCTGGATAGAGAACCACTTATAATCTACCTCGATCAGATAAAAGAAGGGGATACTATTGTTAATGAATTGCATTTTGATGTGATTACCATTTTATGGGCAAGTCATTATCAGTCATCTTCTTCCTCATTTGCATGACTTTTAGTTGGTTTTGGGTTACAGATGGGTCCTTTTAACATCTTGTGAATTGTATTTTGACTTTCCATCTCATGAATTTTTGAGTAGGGCTGTTCCCTCTGCTGTCTTTTCGCAGCCACCAATTGGACAAGTTGGTCTTACTGAAGAACAGGTAAGAAACTGTTTGGCATGTTGGCGAAAGCTGAGAGTGTTTCTTATGCTAATAGAGAGAACTGGATTTGCAGGCTATAAAAGAATATGGTGATATTGATGTCTACACAGCAAACTTCAGGCCATTGAAGGCCACACTCTCAGGGCTTCCTGATCGGGTTTTCATGAAACTTATAGTCTGTGCAAAGACAAACAAAGTTCTTGGTTTGCACATGTGTGGAGAAGATTCTGCTGAAATTGTGCAGGTTCAAGCTACACCTAAATTGGTTATTCGATGAGATTTTCCATCGATTTCTGCAGCTGTTTTTCTGATGTGTTCGGTAGTTTACAGGGGTTTGCAGTTGCTGTAAAAGCTGGCTTGACAAAAGCAGACTTCGATGCCACAGTGGGTGTTCATCCAACATCAGCTGAGGAGTTTGTGACTATGAGAACTCCTACTCGAAAAATACGACAGAGCCTTGAATCTGAGGTTTGTTAGTCTTTCAGCCTTCTGCATTAAAGTTTGTGGGTCTAGCATGTTAAATTATTTCCTCTCTTATAACTGAAATCACTGAGGTTCAACAAGATTACCTGGTAAATGGCAATTTCTTTACCATGCAAGACATTGTTTATCAAACACTGATTATCTGCTACCCTTGCAACTCCTGACCAATTTAGCATCCTCTTGAATAATTGTCTTCCGAGCTGCCATCTTGTGTTACTCGCTGTCTAGATCAAACCGAATGTTCAATTGGTTATTTTCATTCAGTTACATTTTTGCAATCCCGTGTTTTGAATCGTTTTGATACTTACTAATACGCGCTTTTCATTCATGCAATCTGTAGTGTTATTCTGACTTTGTTTCATTGCTGGTACTATTTGAATGTCACACAGGGAAAGACTGATGTTGAGGCAAAATCTGCAGCAGGGGTGTAACAAAGAGTAATTGGTTGGCTGCATATTATGGGAGCTCCATCTAAGGTACAAAATGTTTGATATGCTGTTCTCATGACTTCGGCAAACGATTTTTTGCTTTGAGTTCTTGATCCCTCTTTAACATGAGGATGATACCAACCTTTTAGCTTTAGGTAGTGATCCAAATGAATCTTGACCGGCATAAATACCACTTTGCACCCTTAAGTTTGTACGGTCTGTCACTTTACACCCAACTTTTTTATTTTGATCAAAACACACCCTAAAGTTTTATTTTTGTGCCACTTTGCACCCTACGTCAAGGTAGGACAAACGGCTCTATCACGGTGTCCGACGTGGCATGCCACGTGTACCAAAAAGCGCGACATGTGGCACACCACGTGTACCAAAAAGCGACATGTGGCACACCACATGTACCAAAAAGTGACACATGACACGCCATATGTACCAAAAAGTGACATGTCACGCCATGTGTACCAAAAAGTGACACGTGGCATGCCTCGTGCACAAAAAGGACACGTGTCACGTATCATTTTTTGTCCACGTGGCATGCTACGTCGGACGCTGTGATCGATCCGTTTGTCCTATCAAACAGAGGGTGCAAAGTGGCACAAAAATAAAACTTTAGGGTACGTTTTGATCAAAATAAAAAAGTTGGGTGTAAAGTGGTAGTCCGTATAAACTTAAGGGTGCAAAGTGGCATTTATGCCAATCTTGACCAGAATTATTTGACAAACTTAAAATCAAATGACATAACGTGTTGTATCCTCGCAACCTTAATTCTCGCATAACTTATTTGTTCTCTGTGTTTTCACTGTTTTTAACCCAACACTTCAAATTTTCTAATCTTCTCAAGCAGTTTGGCAGGTTGGGCTAATGGCGGGAAGGTCATCTTTTGTATAGTAGGTGGATCTCGGATTTTGACTCGTAATGAACTGATCATATGGAAGAAAGCGTGTTTTGGGGTGGCATTGATGAACACAAGCTACAGAATGAGATTCTCGACAGCAATGATTTTTCTGTGAATTTTTAGCGTATTGACTTTGCTCGTTCAAATATGAAATGCAAAGCGTTTTTGCTCTTAGAGCCACGACATAGAAAAATCCACCTTGAAAGATTTTCTCCATCTTGCACTAAATTATGCAGTTTTGTTGCAACTTGTTTATTTTATTTAACACAACAATAAAGCAATATTTGTTTATTTATAGGTAATTAATGTAAGATGCAATTTTTTAATATAATAATAATAGCAAATCTGCATTGTCTGCATGGACTTCGGTTATAAAACTACAAGACAATATTGTTTTCATAAGAAACTGGGTATTATGTAGGTATCGAACGCATTGACAATTTTCAATTTCCTTTTCAAATCGTCATGCTTAGATTTAAAAATATTACTTTTATATTTTCTTTTCTAAAATGTGGTAGTTATAAATTATAATTTTATTTTTTCTATTGAAACTTGAATACCGTATAACTGTAATGGTATTTCCGTATTAAACAATTTTTAATCATTGACATTTTTATTTTTAGTTAAATTTAGACTCAGAATAAATAAAAAAATATATATATACATCAAGAAAAAGAGCATCTAGTTTTTTTTTGTCAATATGTGAAAGATGCCATTTATGATGACCTGGCATATTTGATCTCAGACCTTTCCTAGTTGGCAATTAATTGTAAGCTGTTCCAATTCTGACATGTTGATGCTGATTCTTAACCACCCACCATACCCATATTATTATTGTACCTACGTACGTTGCAGAATACTTAGCAGTTTGTTGGGACTGGAAAATAATGGTTCAACACAATTCATCACGCAAATAATTATATGGCATGTGGCTCTTGCCATATTCCTAGTTTCACCCCCATTAATTTGCTTCGTTTATGGTTTAGTGGGATTAACAACTTTAATCCATAATCAATTTTTTTTAGTACCCGGATGGTTTTGCCATGACTAATCCGGATTCGACCTCTATCGCGCACCTGGTTAAGGTGGATGAGTCTACCAACAGGGGCAGCTGTAATTTAGCCATAGATTGATGTAAATTTTGATTGTGGGAGGACAAATTACAGGTCAAATTCATAGATGAGCAAGTAGCTCAAAACAGAGCAAGAAAATTACTTATATGTACTGATTTCCTACATAAATTCTGACAGCTAATTAATTAATCACCTAAAACTCTAGTATTCCGAAACTTCACTTGAGATCTTTGCACAATATGATATCTGCAATTAGAACTCATGATTAAGTTTATTTATCAGTGATTAGTGCTCAGTTGCTAGGCCTAATTGCTTGAGATGATGATGAATATCTTCAGGGTGATCGTCGAGTTTCGGCCGTTCCGGTTGCATCCAACGGCCATCCTTGTTCCTGATCATGCCCTTGTTCTCATCTTGTCTCCAACACGGTGGAACCAAGTAATGATCTTTCAGAAAGTCACACGCCTTGTTCACCAAAGCAGGGTCCCTTCCACTTGCCAGCACAAATCTATGCCCTTTTCCATGGTATCTGCATAATTAATGGTTGATAATTAACATAATTACTAGCATTTAGCACAAAATTCAACAAATAACTGTATTAAACTTTTAATTTCTCATACTTATCTCATTCCAATTCTATGACTATAATATAATTATGCTTTGTTCCACTAGCAGTTATATATTCTAATCATAGCGATGGCTATGACTCTGACATTTAATTACTGCAACTTTGCTATATATATAAAGATAATAATGATCTCATCTCAAAATTAATTAGTTCCCTTACTTATTTTAACAATGTCCAGCTATACACTGCTTTTAATACTAATCGTTTGCGTGTCATCAAAACTGGGTCCTATTGCCTGGTAAAAATGACAAATTATAATAATTCTTTATTGTTTGTTTTACCTACTAATATCAATTATGTGATAAGATGGAACTGACAATCTGATCTGACAATGAAATTCATTAAAATTATTCATGGTAATTGTGAAAATGACTCTTGAACGAGAGTTTTGGTCTTTTTAGTTTTTAGATGTCTTCGTTGAAACTTAAACAGAAACCTTTTCTTTTTCTACGTGACGAAATTATTGAAACCTAAAAGAGTAAAAAGAGAACTAACCCGTCAAGTAAATGCAAGTGAGCTTCCAAGTTATGAGCACAAGTGAGATCCGCGTCCTGTTTTAAGAACGGTGAGTTTTTATGATCTAACGCCAATTCAACTCCGACATGGGAGTAACTCCACGGCAAACCCTCCGCCAGTTTCATCATCACCGGCGGCGCGTGTTCGTTAAAAAACAAGCCAGGCGATTTAGGGACTATGTCATGAACATTCACCACCCTCAAAACCTTAACTCCGAGCGTTTCGATCCGTTCCTTGAACTTCACGTTACCAACTCTCGGACCCGAAAATGAGAAAACATTTACAGGGACAACTCTGCTTTCTTGCAAAACATTTAAACCTGTTTCAGCAATATCATAAGCACTAAGGATCGCCAGAGCACTGCCTAAGCTATGCCCTGTTATAGTTATGCTTATTTCTTCATCTTTATAAATTTCAAGCAATCTTTTCACTTCGGTTAAAATCTGTTCCCTTGCTGAAAACTTGCAATACCGACAATTTACGTCTTTGTCAGTGTAGAGATCTAAGAACCCTGATTCTGCTTTCACCGTTGGATCCGGACATGGGATTTTGTTAGAAGAAACAGGCTTTAGAAAATCCATTAAATCAGCAATCCATTCCAGCCGTGTCACGGTGCCTCGCCAGGCAATGGAGATGTCACGGCGGCCTAAATGTTTAGACATTTCGTCGTTCGAAACGGCGACGTACCCAATCCAATTTGCATTCCTGCTCCAAACTTTAGGCCACCGGGATTTCTTGAAGAAATTCGGAAGGTTGATGTTGGATGTTGCGAAGAGGTATCTAGAAACGTTGTAGCCATGGTTGGTCATGTCTAGGGAATCGAAGAAATTATCAGGGGTGAATCTGCAACTTCCACAGTATTTGGAAAATGGGTCGAAATCGAAAGCGTCGTAACAGGCTTGTGCCATCTCGCCGTAACGGATCAGCTCGGAGCGTAGAAGAGGGTCCATCGGATCCAACATCCCGATCCAGTCGTCTTTTCCGTGGATTTCGCTCCATACATCGGATATTCGACTTTCTTCTTCTTGGTTATTATTACCAGGGGAAACATATTGATTTCCTTCTCCTCTGTTTTCTCTTCTTTCTATTTCGAGTTCATGAAAGATAGAAGACAAGGATGACTCACTTGTTCTCGACAGAACTCTGGGAATATTCCTAGGCTGCTGTCTTGTAGCGAATTCTAAGCTTTTGCTACGTCCAAGTTGAGATTTTTGGCCGGAAAATGAGACCGGGGAGGAATTTTCATATGGCAAAATGTTATTTTCAAGCTGGCGGTTTATGGAAAGGAAGGTTTGGGATAGAGAAATGGCCATTGAAACTAGCAAAAGACTTTGGGAAACAGGGTCAATTTGCGAGGGAGGGAGAGCTCTGGCGCCTAGGGAAGAGGAGGCTTAATATATATGGTATTTTAGTGTAGTAATACGGGAATATATAAATTGGTGGCCAAATTTCGTAAAGATTAACGAATTTAATTTTACTATATGCTAGTATAATAATCTGTCTTTTGATAAATATTTTATAACTTCACGTGGTTCATGAGGGTGCCTTTTGGTATGGGTCATGGTCAATATTGGGGGATGAGATTTGATAGAGTGAACTAAAATTTAGTTTCAAGAAAGTTCTTGGTATTGTTACCATTTACAACACGTTTGGTTCATGGTAATGAAAAAGGTTGTAATTGAATTGTTAATTCAATGGAAAAATAAGGGAATAGAATTGACAATTCATCAGTTTGGTTCAATGGATGAATTTTAATGAATTGATAAGTAATAAATATAAAAATACTATTTTACCCTCCACTCAAAGCTCTTTATCCTCTTGTTCGTTTTTTCCTGTACTATTTCTTCTTTCTTTCTTTTTGTCCGTCAGTTCTTTTCTTCTTCTTTTTTTTTTTTTTTTTTCCTCTAAATTGCAACCAAAATCTTATACAATCAATTTCACCTGAGAACTTGAATCTATGAAACCCTCAAATAGTGATACGAATATCAACAATACAAGCCCACACTTCTTTCTTTCTTTTTGTCTGTCAGATTCTTCCCATCTCTGCTCTAATATCAGATTCATATAACTTCCTCTTCCACCCGTCGATGGCCTTCCACAAGGAGCTGAGTCCACCTCCGATTTACCCATTCACAAAATCCCTTACTAGATCTGCTTCGACTCCCTTACTAGATCTGCTTCGACAATAGCTTTCTTGGGCCCTGCATCGGAGTTGCCCGGTGGAAGTAGACAACAACCACAAGACTTCACGGTGTGCCGCCGGTTTGGATGGATTACCCAAACAACATAGCTTTTTAAGCTCCATGAAAATGGTGAGTCGCCAGGACTGAATGGACTCTGTTTCCGACTTTGAACGGCTTGGCACATTGTTTTTAAGTTGCAAAATTATGACTCTGAGGAGCTGCTTTGAGTTTGTACCTGATGCATTTCGTGTGATTAATAAGATTCACCAGATACCCATTGTTACAGTGGTATTTTGTTATGTGTTCATCGTGTTCTTTGTTTTTGAGAGTTTTGATCTCATAGAAAGAGTTAAAGAGCAGAAAAAGTCGTTTTTAATATAAGGGTTAAATAGTCAAAAAAATTAAAACTGAATTCGGTGAAACGCCGAATTGCAATTCTTGACTAATGGCACCGATTTGCAATTACAGGAGATCTTGTAATTTGGCTGTAATTGCAATTCCCAATACATCCAACCAAACTGCTGAAAAATGAATTCAGCCGAATTGTCAATTCCTTCCCCCCAATTCCCCCCAACCAAACATGCTATTAATCACTAGGCAATTCTGTGCATATCGCCTTTAAATTCTGACATTGATGACTTCTTTTCGAATTAATATCCTCTCCCCCTTTTTTTCGCCCTATTATATCATAATAATATCCACCAAATTATGCCACGTGTCCATAGTATTATATTTTGTTTGTTTTCGAGTTTTAACAAATAGTAAAAATCCCAATTAAAACCAGATTTAATCCCAAATTAATAACAAGTAATTATATATAAGGATTAGTCCTAAATTTTTATACATTCCTCATAAGATTTTAGAATGAAAATATAAAATTTAATTTAAGTAGGCAAACAAGGAATAAAATAAAAAACTGAAAAAAGACACATGTCATTATTTGGTGGATGGGGCACAAAAAATAGAGGGAGAGGATTTTTATCCCTTCTTTTCATGCTTATGGTTTACTTTTGGGAAGACAATGTGTTCTACACTTTTCTGTTAGGATTTTTGACCCAATTCCTAATTAGATTTGGATTAGGATTTTTTAGAGATTTTTTTGAT
Organism: Corchorus olitorius; assembly: GCA_001974825.2. Taxonomy (NCBI): domain Eukaryota; kingdom Viridiplantae; phylum Streptophyta; class Magnoliopsida; order Malvales; family Malvaceae; genus Corchorus; species Corchorus olitorius. The sequence goes on from AWUE01012155.1 coordinate 53,137, forward strand.
TGGTGGACAAGAATCCAAATAGGAAAGGGATTCTTGGAGCCTAAGTTTGTGTTTGTATAAATAAGCAGTTTATGTTTAGTTCTTGTGTGTGTGAGAGATTGTGAGACAGAGAAAAAACTGAGATAGCTTTATATTGTTACGAGAGAATCAGCCATGTTGGGTTGATTAGATTGAGAGTTTGCTAGTGAGATTGTTATGATTGTTGATTGTAATTGATTGTTTTGAAAGTGGAGATTTGTGGCATAGGTCCACAAGAAAAATTTGCTTTGTTGTTTTCGTTTTATTATTTGTTTGGTTAATTATGGGATAACCGAAGTTACAACAAGTGGTATCAGAGCCTGGTTGATAAGAGATGACAGAAAGCAGCGAATCAGTTTTGAAGTTTGAGATTGAGAAGTTTAATGGAACGAACAGTTTTCAGATGTGGCAGAGTACGATAATAGATATGTTAGTACAACAAGGATTGGGAGGTGCGCTTGAAGCTGATAAGCCTTCAGCGATGAATGACAACAAGTGGAGAGATATTCAACGAAAAACAGTAAGTACAATTCGTTTATCTCTTGCTACTGAAATTAAGTATGATGTGTTAGATGTGAATTATCAACCCAAATCTCAGCCGTATTGGATATAAGGATTAGGTTTTACGAGCATCTAAATATTGTTTCGATTTAATTACAAATTAATTTGAAAAAAATAGAAAAACGATATTAAAAGCGTGAAAATCCGTCAATCTTTTTGGCGTAGAAATACATATTTTTTCTGAATATTTTGCAAAACATAAAAAAAAACTTTTCGAGTCAGTTTTTAGCTGAAATCGTGTACTAACCATCACAGTTTTTGGCTAAAAACGCGTTCCGGAGCCCTGACTCAATTTTGCATGATTTTTGGTGCAAAGACTCCTCGAAATATATCTAGATTAATCAAACAGAATCTCAGCCACGTTGGATATAAGGATTTGTTTTTACGAGTATCTGAATCTTATTTCGATTTAGTTAGAAATTAATTTGGAAAAAATATGGATAAACAATATTAGAAGCATGGAAAGCCTGTCAATCTTTTTGGCGTTGAAATATATATGTTTCCGAATATTTTGCAAAAAATTGAGAAAAAACTTTTCCGGTTAGTTTTTAGCCGAAATCATGTACTAACCATCACCGTTTTTGGCTAAAAACGCGTTTCGGTGCGCCATCTCAGTTTTGCATGATTTTTGCAGAGAGACTCTTTGAAATATAAATATTAACCTAAACAAATGTCAGCCATAACTGATTTAAGGATACGAGCATCTGAATCTTGTTTCGATTTAATTAGAAATAAATTAGAAAAAAAGAAAAACGATAATAGAAGCGTGAAAAACCCTTCAATCTTTTTGGCGTTGAATTATATATTTTTTATGACTATTGCGGCAAAAGATTGAGAAAAAAATTCTCCGGGTCAGTTTTTAGCCGAAATCGTGTACGTCATCACGGTTTTTGGCTAAAAAAGCGTTTCGGGACCCCAACTCAGTTTTCGATGATTTTTTTGGCAGAGAGACTCCTTAAAATATCTATATTTATCCAACAAAATCCCAGCCACATTGGATTTAAGGATTTGTTTTTACGAGCATTGAATCTTGTTTCGATATAATTAGAAATAAATTCGAAAAAAAATGTAAAAACGATATTATAAGCGTGAAAACCCTTCAATTTTTTTGGCGTTGAATTATATAGTTTTTCTGAGTATTGTGGAAAAAAAATTGAGGAGAAACTTTTCGGGTAAGTTTTTGCAAAATTTTAGCCGAAATCGTGTACTAACCATCACCGTTTTTGGCTAAAAACGCGTTTCGGTTCGCCAGCTCAGTTTTGAAGGATTTTTGGCAGAGAGACTTCTTGAAATATCAATATTCACCTAACCAAATGTCAGTCATAACGGATTTAAGGATTTGTTTTTACGAGCATCTGAATATTGTTTCGATTTAATTAGAAATAAATTCGAAAAAAATGAAAAAGATGATATTATAATTGTGAAAACCCTTCACTTTTTTGGCGTTGAATTATATAGTTATTCTGAGTATTGTGGCAAAACAATTGAGGAAAAACTTTTTGGGTAAGTTTTTGCAGAATTTTAGACGAAATCGTGTACTAACAATCACGATATTTTGGCTAAAAACCCTTTCTGAAGTTCGACTCAATTTTGCATGATTTTTGGTGCAAAGACTCCTTGAAGTATCCATATTTATCGACCAAAATCTCAGCCGTATAGGATATAAGGATTAGCTTTTACGATCATCTAAATATTGTTTCGATTTAATTAGAAATTAATTTGAAAAAAATAGAAAAACGATATTAAAAGCGTGAAAACCCGTTAATGTTTTTGGCATAAAAATACATATTTTTTATGAATATTATGCAAAACATTAAGAAAAAACTTTTCGGGTCAGTTTTTAGCCGAAATCGTGTACTAATCATCACAGTTTTTGGCTAATAACGCGTTCCGGAGCCCCGACTCAATTTTGCATGATTTTTGGTGCAAAGACTCCTTGAAATGTATCTAGATTAATCGAACAGAATCTCAGTCACATTGGATATAACAATTTGCTTTTACGAGCATCTGAATGTTATTTCAATTTAGTTAGAAATTAATTCGGAAAAAATATGGATAAACAATATTAGAAGCATGGAACGCCTTTCAATATTTTTGGCGTTGAAATATATATTTTTCCGAATATTTTGCAAAAAACTTCAGAAAAAAAACTTTTCGGGTTAGTCTTTAGCCGAAATCATGTACTAACCATCACCGTTTTAGGCTAAAAACGCGTTTCGATGCGCCAGCTCAGATTTGGATGATATTTGGCAGAGAGACTCTTGAAATATCAATATTCACCGAACCAAATGTCAGCCATAACGGATTTAAGGATTTGTTTTTACGAGCTTCTGAATCTTGTTTCGATTTAATTAGAAATAAATTAGAAAAAAAGATGATATTAGAAGCGTGAAAAACCCTTCAATCTTTTTGGCGTTGAATTATATATTTTTTATGACTATTGCGGCAAAATATTGAGAAAAAATTCTTTGGGTCAGTTTTTAGCCGAAATCGTGTACTAACCATCACGGTTTTTGGCTAAAACCGCGTTTCGGGACCCCAGCTCAATTTTGGATGATTTTTGGCAGAGAGACTCTTAAAAATATCTATATTTATCCAACAAAATCCCAGGCACATTGGATTTAAGGGTTTGTTTTTACGAGTATTGAATTTTGTTTCGATATAATTAGAAATAAATTCGAAAAAATGGAAAAAATGATATTATAAGCGTGAAAACCCTTCAATTTTTTTGGCGTTGAATTACATAGTTTTTCTGAGTATTGTGGCAAAAAAATTGAGGAGAAACTTTTCGGGCAAGTTTTTGCAAAATTTAGCCGAAATCGTGTACTAACCATCACCGTTTTTGACTAAAAACGCGTTTCGGTGAGCCAACTCAATTTTGTATGATTTTTGGCAGAGAGACTACTTGAAATATCAATATTCACCTAACCGAATGTCAGCCATAACGGATTTAAGGATTCGTTTTTACGAGCATCTGAATCTTGTTTCGATTTAATTAGAAATAAATTATAAAAAAAAAGGAAAAACGATATTAGAAGCGTGAAAAACCCTTCAATCTTTTTGGATTTGAATTATATACTTTTTATAAATATTGCGGCAAAATATTGAGAAAAATTTCTTCGGATCAGTTTTTAGCCGAATTCGTGTACGTCACGGTTTTTGGGTAAAAACGCGTTTCGGGATACCAGCTCAGTTTTGGATGATTTTTGGCAGAGAGACTCCTTAAAATATCTATATATATCCAACAAAATCCCAGCCACATTGGATTTAAGGATTTGTTTTTGTGAGCATTTAATCTTGTTTCGATATAATTAGAAATAAATTCGAAAAAAATGAAAAAATGATATTATAATTGTGAAAACCCTTTAAATTTTTTGGCTTTGAATTATATAGTTTTTCTGAGTATTTTGGCAAAAAAAAATTGAGGAAAAACTTTTCGGGTAAGTTTTTGGAAAATTTTAGCCAAAATCTTGTACTAACCATCACCGTTTTTTGCTAAAAACGCGTTTCGGTCCGCTAGCTCAGTTTTGCATGATTTTTGGCAGAGACACTCCTTGAAATATCAATATTCACCTAACCAAATGTCAGCCATAACAGATTTAAGGATTTGTTTTTACAAGCATCTGAATCTTGTTTCGATTTAATTAGAAATAAATTTGAAAAAAATCGGAAAAAATGATATTATAAGCGTGAAAACCCTTCAAATTTTTTGGCGTTGAATTATATAGTTTTTATGAGTATTTTGGCAGAAAAATTGAGGAGAAACTTTTCGGGTAAGTTTTTGCAAAAATTTAGACGAAATCGTGTACTAACCATCACGGTTTTTGGCTAAAAACGCATTTCGGAACCCCAGCTCAGTTTTGGATGATTTTTGGCAAAGAGACACCTTATAATATCTATATTTATCCAACAAAATCCCAGCCAAATTGGATTTAAGGATTTGTTTTTACGAGCATTTAATCTTGTTTCGATATAATTAGATATAAATTCGAAAAAAAATCGAAAAAAATTGAAAAAATGATATTATAATTGTGAAAACCCTTTAAATTTTTTGGCGTTGAATTATATAGTTTTTCTGAGTATTTTGGCAAAAAAATTGAGGAAAAACCTTTCGGGTAAGTTTTTTAAAAATTTCAGCCGAAATCGTGTATTAACCATCACCGTTTTTTGCTAAATACGTGTTTCGGTCCGCTAGCTCAGTTATGCATGATTTTAGGCAGATACACTCCTTCAAATATCAATATTCACCTAACCAAATGTCAGCCATAACGGATTTAAGGATTTGTTTTTACGAGCATCTGAATCTTGTTTCGATTTAATTAGAAATAAATTATAAAAAAAGGAAAAACGATATTAGAAGCGTGAAAAACCCTTCAATCTTTTTGGCTTTGAATTATATATTTCTTATGACTATTGCGGCAAAATATTGAGAAAAATTTCTTCGGATCAGTTTTTAGCCGAAATCGTGTACTAACCATCATGGTTTTTTGGCTAAAAACGCGTTTCGGGACACCAACTCAGTTTTGGATGATTTTTGGCAGAGAGACTCCTTAAAATATCTAAATATATCCAACAAAATCCCAGCCACATTGGATTCAAGGATTTGTTTTTGTGAGCATTTAATCTTGTTTCGATATAATTAGAAATAAAATCGAAAAAAAATCGAAAAAAAATGAAAAAATGATATTATAATTGTGCAAACCCTTTAAATTTTTTGGCTTTGAATTATATAGTTTTTCTGAGTATTTTGGCAAAAAAAATTGAGGAAAAACTTTTCGGGTAAGTTTTTGGAAAATTTTAGCCAAAATCTTGTACTAACCATCACCGTTTTTTGCTAAAAACGCGTTTCGGGATCCCAGCTCATTTTGGATGATTTTTGGTAGAGAGACTCCTTCAAATATCTATATTTATCTAAAAAAATCCCAGCCACATTCAATTTAAGGATTTGTTTTCACGAGCATTTAATAAATAAATTTGAAAAAAAATTAAAATAATGATATTATAATTGTGAAAACCCTTTAAATTTTTTGGCGTTGAATTATATAGTTTTTCTGAGTATTTTGGCAAAAAAAATTGAGAAAAAACTTTTCGGGTAAGTTTTTGGAAAATTTTAGCCGAAATCGTGTACTAAACCCATCACCGTTTTTTGCTAAAAACGCGTTTCGGTCCGCTAGCTCAGTTTTGTATGATTTTTGGCAGAGACACTCCTTGAAATATCAATATTCACCTAACCAAATGTTAGCCATAACGGATTTAAGGATATTTTTTTACAAGCATCTGAATCTTGTTTCGATTTAATTAGAAATAAATTCGAAAAAAATGGAAAAACTTATATTATAAGCGTAAAAACAATTCAATTTTTTTGGCGTTGAATTATATAGTTTTTCTGAGTATTTTGGCAGAAAAATTGAGGAAAAACTTTTCGGGTAAGTTTTTGGAAAATTTTAGCCGAAATCGTGTACTAAACCATCACCGTTTTTTGCTAAAAACGCGTTTCGGTCCGCTAGCTCAGTTTTGTATGATTTTTGGCAGAGACACTCCTTGAAATATCAATATTCACCTAACCGAAAGTCAGCCATAACGGATTTCAGGATTTGTTTTTACGAGCATCTGAATCTTGTTTTGATTTAATTAGAAATAAATTATAAAAAAAAGGAAAAACGGTATTAGAAGCGTGTAAAACCCTTCAATCTTTTTGGCTTTGAATTACATATTTTTTATGACTATTGTGGCAAAATATTGAGAAAAATTTCTTCGGATCAGTTTTTATACATCACTGTTTTTGGTTAAAAACGCGTTTCGGGACCCCAGCTTAGGTTTGGATGATTTTTGGCAGAGAGACTCCTTAAAATATCTATATTTATCCAACAAAATCCCAGCCACATTGGATTTAAGGATTTGTTTTTACGAGCATTGAATCTTGTTTCGATATAATAAGAAATAAATTCGAAAAAACATCGAAAAAAATTGAAAAAATGATATTATAATTGTGAAAACCCTTCAAATTTTTTGGCGTTGAATTATATAATTTTTCTGAGTATTTTGGCAAAAAAATTGAGGAGAAACTTTTGTGAAAGTTTTTGCAAAATTTTAGCTGAAATCGTGTACTAACCATCATCGTTTGGGGCTAAAAACGCGTTTCGGTGCGTCAGCTCAGTTTTGTATGATTTTTGGTAGTGAGAATCCTTGAAATATTAATATTCACCTAACCAAATGTCAGCCATAACGGATTTAAGGATTTGTTTTTACGAGCATCTGAATATTGTTTCGATTTAATTAAAAATAAATTTGAAAAAAAATTGAAAAACGATATTAGAAGCGTGAAAAAACAATTCAATCTTTTTGGTGTTGAATTATATATTTTTTATGACCATTGTGGCAAAATATTGAGGAAAAATTTCGGGGTCGATTTTTAGCCGAAATCGTGTAATAACCATCCCAATTTTGGGCTAAAAACGCATTCCGGAGACACGACTCAATTTTGCATGATTTTTGGAGCAAAGAATCCTTGAAATATATCTAGATTAATCGAACAGAATCTCAGCCACATTGGATATAAGAATTTATTTTTACAAGCATCTGAATCTTATTTCGATTTTGTTAGAAATTAAATCAGAGAAAATATGGATAAACAATATTAGAAGCATGGAAAGCCTGTCAATCTTTTTAACGTTGAAATATTTTTTTTTTACGAATATTTTGCAAAAAATTGAGAAAAAAACTTTTCGGGTTAGTTTTTAGCATGAAATCGTGTACTAACCATCACCGTTTTTGGCTAAAAACGTGTTTTGGTGCACCAGCTCAGTTTTGTATGATTTTTGGTAGTGAGACTTCTTGAAATATTAATATTCACCTAACCAAATGTCAGCCATAACGGATTTAAGGATTTGTTTTACGAGCATCTAAATCTTGTTTCGATTTAATTAGAAATAAATTAGAAAAAAAAAATGGAAAAACG
>AWUE01012156.1:0-30342 GCA_001974825.2 Corchorus olitorius
AAATTTATGATCGGTCGTCAGCAATCATAAAAATAATATCCCAATAAACTCCTAACTAAGTAGATAGGGTAAGTAGGGGTTGATCCCACAGAGAAGGGTGATAGACTTTATTCGAAAATTTAGTCCTTAAAATCTCTCAAAACAGAACACAGAAAACAAAGGGTTAAGAATAATAACTAAGAAGAAAACAATTATATTAGAAAACAAAGCAAAGTAAATTAAATCTATGTCTATGGCAGATAAGGAAGAAAACAATAATTAAGGGTATACTTCTTCACCCATGGTAGAAAACAACCAAATTAATTATGGGTCCTTGATTTAAAAGATAAATTCAATATTAAATTCAAGATGATAACTGGTCTAGGGAAAACCCTAACATGCTATTTAGATAAGATTAGCCGTCAAGCCTTAAATTACCCATTTTTCCTCCTAACTAATCAATTAGCCGTCAAGCCTTAAAGATTTGCTAGGATTCAAAGCATTAAGATCAACTTTTATTAGTTCTTTCACACATACTTAATAAATAAAACCGTACAACAACCAGATAAATCTGATCACTGGCATGCAAACCCAATTAACCCGCCGTCAAGCGTAGCTAACTCGCTACATACAATCAAACTCATGCGTCAACCTTGTTGTTTGATCTAGCCAACAATCTCTCAAATTACCTCTTTAGCGGCCGCAATAAATCAATAAAAATCAAGATTGTAGAATTAAAACAGAGTTTAACATGCTATCTATCAAGAATAAAATACCAAATTATAAGAACAGAAATCTCACCATATTTAATTGATTGAATTCACCAAAGGATCAGAAGTATTAAGAATTTAGCTACTCATGGATTTGGGAAAATCCATGAGAGCCATAAGAGTACTTACAGGACCTTGGAGGGGCGAAATCTCCTTGACAAAATAGCTAGGTATGCCGCACCTCCCTATGGGTATAGGGGGTGGCGCACCCTTTGCCTCAAAACTAGAAGAAAAACTAGAAAATAAATCTAAAGAGAATCATGTGAATTGGTGTGTGATTTGTGATACAGGAGGTGCTTATTTATAGTGGAAATAACCCTAGGAATTCCAATCCTAACTTGTAAAGGGGTCTAAGTCGGTTTAGGGGTCTAACTTAGAGTCCAAGTTAGATTAAAAGTCATCCTAGAGTAGAATCCAAGTTAAAATAGGATCCTGAATTTTTGCTGAATTAGTGCAAAAACTTCAACGGAATTTTCTGACTTGAAAACGGCAGAACTGGATCTTGGACTTCAAAGGAAAGTTGTAGATCTCGAAGTTAGCTTTCCAACGAGTACTCATGGGCTTCAAACGGAGGTCTGAGCAGAAAGTTATGATTTTTCTACCAAAACTGCTCCTGAATCCTAATCCTGTTAGGACTAGAATCGGGAAACTACGGGATTTTGATATTTCCTTGGATTTAGGAGTCATTAATTGAGATTTTAATTCCAATTAATATCTTATATGGGTTGAGTATCTTCCCATATAAATTATCCAAAAATACCAAAGGTTGAGGGCTTGTCTTCAATTAAAGCTCCAATTCTTCCATTCTTCCTCTTGAAATAAATCTTCAAAATCTTCAAGTCTCCAAATAAGTCTTCAAATGGTCTTCAAACACGAACTTCGAATCTCCAAATCTATGCTCAAAATTGCTTTGCTCAAATCTGTGTAAAAAGTCATCAAAATAGCTAAAAAAACAGTGAAAAATAACAATTTCTCATTTTCACATCACTTAAAGACTAAAAACACAAATATTAATAAAATAGCATATAATTAAGCATAAATGGGTTTAAAAACATAGTAAAATAGGCATAAAAATAGGGTTGTTTTTGGCTCAATCAGGATCTTTGATGAATAAGACTATAGATGATGCAAATACACTAATTGAAAGTATGGCAGCTAGTGCTCAACAAACTGGAATTCGAGACCCCAGAGTGAGAAAAGTAGCTGAAATTGCTCAATCATCATCTCGTATGACGAGCATTGAACAAAGATTGGATTCTACTAACCTGCAATTGTCGAAATTAGCTCAGCTAATGGAAGGCAAGGTTACTCCAAGTGTTCCCAAACACTGTGGAATTTGTTCTTTGGACACACATTATACCGATGCTTGCCCAACTCTTTTCGAAGACGATGTTGAGGAAATTAATGCAATTGGCACAAATTATGGAAATTATACTCCTGGAGGAGAGATCACCCCAATTTTCGTTGGAGTAATCAATCCATTGCTCAGCCAAGACAACAATTTTCTCAACCAAGACCCCATTTTCCTCAAAAGCCGCAAGGTGATTCTTCTAGACTTGAGGATATTGTTGCTCGAATTGCTTTATCGCAATTTGAATTTCAAAAGACTGCTCAAGATAGATTCAATCAAGTGAAGACAACTGTCGACACTATAATTGAAGAGATGGGAAAATTGGCAAACGAAGTTAGAGATATGAAATTACAAGGCCAAGCTAGGATACCTGCTCAATCAAAAGTCAATCCCAAAGAAAACGTAAGCTCAATTGCGTTAAGAAGTGGGAAGATGCTAGATAAGCCTTTACTTGTCAAAGCATATGAAGAGGAGTAGAAGAAAGCATCAATGCCGAAACCTGAAGAGTTAATTGAAGCTGTTGAAGTTGACCCTGAAGTCAATGGTGAACTTGCCATCGATTCAAAGAAAGTGGAGAAGGAAATTCTTCCTGAAAAGCCTAATTCAGCACCATATCATACAAGAACCAAAAAGAAGAATGAGATTGATCCTGTCATCTTGGAGACATTCAGGAAAGTTGAGGTGAATATCCCACTTTTGGATGCTATTCAACAAATTCCTAAGTATGCAAAGTTTCTCATGGAACTATGCACCAATAAGAAGCGTTTGCAAGGTAAGATTTCTGTCAGAGAAAGCATCTCTGCTATAATTCAAAAGGGATTACGTCCAAAGCTAAAGGATCCAGGTATGTTTTCTATCTCATGTTCAATTGGTGAAGGTAAGATAAATAATGCTATGTTAGATTTAGGAGCTTCTTTAAGTGTTATGCCTTATACCACTTATTCCGCTTTGAATCTTTGACCTTTGAAATCTACTGATGTTGTGCTCCAGTTAGCCGATAGATCTTTAGTGAAACCTGAAGGAGTTTTAGAGAATGTGTTAATCAAGGTTCAACACCTAATATTTCCTGTGGATATGTATGTGTTGGAGATGGAGGAAGATGACTCTAAAAATCATTGTCCTTTGTTACTTGGAAGACCTTTCTTGAAGACTGCACACACTAAAATTGATGTCTTTACTGGATCATTAACAATGGAAATTGATGGAGATATCATAAGCTTTCATGGTTTAAAATCACCATCTAACTCCATTGATCCATCTTTTGATGTTAATTCCATCGACATGGAGAATTCAATTGAAGATGAAATTGAAGAAAAGCTCACCATGACATCCTTATTCAAGGAATTCATGAGCTTCATTGTGGAAAAATTTAATTTTTCCCGACCCTTTGGAGAGTGAATTTGGGCAAAGTCTAGCTCAAACACTTTAAACAAAGCGCTTATGGAAGGCAACCCATGCTAACTAATTACTAACTATTTTTCTTTATTTTTGATTTTTTTTTACATCTTGGTAAAGTTCATGCTTGATACTTGTTGCAAAACTAGGAATTGGAGAAGCACACCACAATTGGAGGAGGAATTGAACTCGCCAACCAATAAGCTTCCTTAATCCCGGCTCTTTTTAATTTTACTTGCTCTTAATTGATTGGAATTTATTCTTGCCTAATTCCCTTGATTTGTAGCTAGTTCGATTAAATTGATTTTTGCTTGCATGTTATTATTGCTTTAATTTAGTTTTTGCATTTAGATTAGTTGTATTTGCATATTTTCTATGGATAGAAAGAAGTCAATCTCCTCTCATTGCTCAAGGAAAAATTCAGAGCAAATTGAGAATTTTTGAGCTATTAAGAGACCAAAATTGGACATGAAATCTTGATTTTTGACAAAATTGGATGTGTTCAAGTTGAAGATTTCAAGTTGAAGTAGTTAATTTTGGATTTGAAGAAGCAATTTGGCAAGAAATTAAGTGAAAAATTACTTTGGAATTAACCAAGGCTTGCCGCGGGTTTGGAGGCAAAATCCTAGTCCTGATAGGACTTGGTGACCAGCCGACATTGGAGGCCAATTTTGGGTAGGAAATAAGGCAATTTTTTCCAATTGAAGGAGGAATATCCTAAACCGACATACCAGCTGTGCCTATTTAAGAAAACCTTACCTTGTTCCTCATTGAGAGAAATAGAAGCCTGAAGACCCCTGCTCAACACAAAATTTTGTTGTCCAGATTTCCGATAGCCTTGTAAACCCACTTTGCCGATAATTTTCTTCTTCCTTGCTTGATTTTTGCACCATAGAAAACCACTACAGTATAGTTCCATTTACCACCTACCTCTATTGATAAAAAATCCAGCAACTCTTGAACCCAAGAGTGAAGAAAATCAGCCCCAAAGTAGCCTATTTGCAAGTCGATATAGCCCCTTATCGATTTGAATTTTTGCTTTGTTGATTGCCGATTGTTCTTGCACCCAAAACAGTCGCTTTGCTTGTTATTTTTGACCCGAAACACACCCTTACGATACTTCTATCTTTGCTTTACCCAATTGATTTGAAATTTAACCACCATGGCACCCAAAAGAGAACTCCGAAGGACCCGAACCTTCCCTCTTAGCTCACATGTCGAACCTTATGCTTCTACTGGTGATGAATGGGAAGATGATCAAATTGTTGATTTTCCCAATGCTTTTATTGATGATCGAAAGATGGTACCGTGTTAGAGCTAAAGTACCCATTGTAATTGAGAACTATCCCGCCAAGAAGATTGACAAGAATTTGAGGATTTCCGAGATCTTTCAAGCTTGTGGATGGAAAAGTTTGCTTGAATTGAAGGGTGATTTTTATCCGAATATGGTGAAGGAATTTTATGCTAACATGGGTAGATATAGATCATATGGAGATGATCTCACAATTCGAACAAGGTGAAAGGGAGGAGAATTAAGGTGAGTGAGAAAATTCTTGTTAGACTACTTGGAATAAGCAATCAAGGTAATCTTTTCAAATTTGATGATTTTGGAGTAGAAAAGAGAAACTTGTTTGATATCTTTTGGTCTAAGGATGTTGCTCTGGAAAACTTTGAAATTCCGGATGATTGTCACAAAGGTGATGTTAAGTTGGAGAGAATGAAGCCAAGAGATAAGGTAGTGATGTACTTGATACACCATAACATACTCCCTAGGTCTTTAAATTCTCAACATAAGGCTTCAATTGAAGACTTGTATATTGCCGATGCTATGTGTTATGGACAAGAGAAGACTAAGCCGATTCCCATGGCTAGACTTATCTTAAGTAAGATGTGGGATTTTGCTACTTCTAGTGATCCTCATCAATGTTTGGGCTACCCACTTATCATTAGTAGAATTTTGAGAAAGAAATCTATCTTGCCTAGTGAAGGAGAAGTTACTAGCTCTTATAAGAAGAATTTTTTTAGGAAATTTTACCATGTTCAACCTAGGTATGAAACAAGATTCTTTTAAAAATTGGTTGAATGTTGAAAGAGGAAGTTGTTCTAAGGATGAAGAGCCAAAATACATGGATGTGACAAGAAATTTGGAAGATCAAGTTAAGGTTGTGGAAGTTAACAAAGTTGATATTACCTCTACTTCTAAGGATCTTGCCGAAGAGATGGAGTTGGATGTCAAACTTTGGGGACTTGAGATCTATTTGAAGAAAATTGGTGCAACATTAGAAGAAATTCAAAGTCAAAATTAAGAGTTTCACAAGTTGGTTCTCAATATGATTTCCAATTTCACCAAAGAGCAAAGAAGGAATTGAATGACTTCTATCCTAGAAAATCTAATTAGGTTGCATGTTTATTTTCTTGTTTGCATATTAGGAGTGCATCTTAGATTTAACTTTCCTTGTTTGCATGTTTAATTTTCTTGACTATTAGTTTAATTGTAATTGTTCTTTTTAAGAATGATTAATGAATTTTTGCTTATTTTATCTTTCAATTGTTGATTTGAATTGCCATATCTTGCTATTGATTGATTGAATTGCAATTATTTGTTAATTGATTGATAGATTGTTTGTTTGTTTGTTAATAATTCACCCACTTAAGTATCCCATTTAATCAATGTTTTTGCTAGTATTGTGTCAAAAATTTCTTCTTTTACCTAGCTTACACATTGAGGACAATGTGTCATTTAAGTGTGGGGTAGCGATTTAGAAAATCTAAAAATTTTTTGTTTTTGATAGAAGAGAATGAATAGATAGACTAAGTACATATCTTGTTATGCATATGTCTTGAATCATTGTTTTGATTTTAAAAATTGAGTCTTTAGCATGATTTAGTTCTTGATTTGAGATTATTTTTCAAGCTTTGCTATGCTTATGATATTATTATTTTCTATTTGCATTTAAGAATTTGATGTTTTCATTCAAAAATAGAAAGTTGATTGATTGTTACTTGCTCTAGATTGCTTGCATAATTCATCCATTGTTGTTCATACTTGATATTTGTACACACATAGATTCTTTGATCTTACACCATTCTTATACCCTTTGGAAACCGATTCCCTTGTTCTTAAACACCTATCTTTTACACCTTGTTTTTCCCTTGTTTTAGCCATCTTTGCTAAATTGAAAAATCCTTTTCTTGGCTTGATAAGTGAAAAATAAGTGTGGGGGAATTGTTCCCACAATTTTGAAGGCTTAGTATTGAAAATTTGCTTCTTCCATCAAGGAATAAAATAGTTGTTCTAAGGGAGAAAAAGCATCAAAATTAGCTATTCCCTTGAAAAAAAAAAGAAGAGAAAAAACTTGCAATATCAAGAATAAAAAAAACTGAATAAAAGAACAATTCGTTGGAAGCAAAATTGAAGCCGAATGAAAGAATAAAAGTTTTTGATTTGAGCCAAGACTTGGGTTATTAAAGCTTATATACCCAAACACCATTTTTGAGCCTAAATTTCTATCTTTCACCTATTCTTTCATCCTTCTTAATCATTAAATCTAATTCTTTATGTGTGTGATATATCTTGTGTGACTTGAAAATTGTTGGATGGATGTGTTAGTATCTATTGCTTAAGTACTTTGCTTTTAACTATGATGAAGTTGAATGGAAGACTTATTCTTGCTTTGCACTTGAAATTGAATGATGAATTTGCATAGAATTGTTTGAGAATTGATTTCTTTGAAAGGCTATTTCTAGTTAATTGCTTGATTATGGAAATTAACCATAATGATTTTTGACTAGGTTGTTCTATGCTATGATATGTCTTAAAAGAAAAATTCTCTTTTCTATCTTGTTTTTAATGTTTGTGGGTATCGTTCTAATTAAGTAAACCCTCAGGTGACTTCACACCTCTTGGATAGACGTATCTAGGTTGAAAAGGTTTGTGTCATGTGCTAAATGCCACCATACACCTACGAAAGTGGAATCTTTTTGTTAAGAGTCAGAGTCTGTTATTTCTAGTCCTTTTTCTAACTTTGAGTTGCACACTAATTTTTATTAGGGACTAACAAAAGTTGAAGTGTGGGGGAAATATGATAAGATCAAATTTAATGCTTATTTTCTATATGATTTTGCCTTGTTTTGGTAATCATAAGTATCTATTTACCCTCATATTTCTCATATTTGTATTTTCAGGACCATTTAGAGCCATTATTTAAGATTATGAAGATTTGGAGCAATTTTGGATCAATTTGGAGAAATTACTAATTTTGGCCATTTTTAACCCAGTGAGCCCATTGGAGCCCATTAAGCCTTGAAGGAAGCTTGAATCATTGAAGACCCAAATTTGATTTCTCTAGGCCCAATTCGTATATCTTAATGCCTAAGGAAGAGTTTCAAGCCCAATCAACAATTATGATGCAGTAAATAATTGATGATTGGAGAAATTCCAAATCCTAGTCAAGGAAGGATTCACAAGTGCAGTTTCGGTAGAAAACTCATATCTTTTGATTCAGAGCATAGAAAAATGCATATGATATACCGTTGGAAAATTGACTTCAAGCTCTACAACTTTACTTTTGACCTCGAGAGCTAATTTTGATGGGAAGAATGTCGATTTTACCCTTGAAGTTTCTGGACAGATTTGACCAACTATCCTAATTGACTTGGGAATTGCTTGACCGACTTGGAGAAGCTATGGACGGTATTTGCAGCTGTAAATTGATGATGTGGTGCACTCTAATTGGCCATTGAAGATGCTAATTAATGAGGATCTACTTCAACCAATCAAAGCTCATTACTTGGAGACAAAATTGATATAATTCCTAGATGAATTAGGACTAGATTATAGATGTCTATCTTGCCCTTTATGCCGCCTCATCCAAGGGCTGGTATTGTTTTTCATAAGGGTAGGATGTGTCTTAAGTTTGTCTATAAATACATAAGATTATCTTAGGATTTGTCATAACTCCCATAACACACAATTGGACAATTGAAGTGAAGTCGACTAAGGAGAATTCTCTCCTCTTGTGTCGACATCTTTAGGGTGTTATACCCTTGTCGACAACCTTTGTTTTTCAAGTATCTCTCTCATGATTTCTTCAATCATGAGTGAGTAGTTTCTTTAATACTTTTCCCCTTTGAACCCTTGAGTTATGAATTAATTATTTTACACCTATGGTGAGATCTTGTGCTTTAATCCTATATCAATTGATTGATGAATTGATGATACTCTATCATGCATATGTCGATTCTTCTATGTATGTATGATTGGCTGGATTTGATTTGATGAATTAATCTCTTTGATAAACAAGTTTTCATACTTAACCCTGGATTTATTATTTAGATTTCTAAAATTCAACTTGTTAAGTTGCCGGCCTTAATAGGTGGAATTGTGGTGATTATTGCTAGATTAGATTTGGTGAATAGCTAGTAATTGAATCTAATTGTGAGTAGTAAGATTTGATATATTCAATGAATAACTAGTAATTGAAGAGCTCTCAGTCACACTATAATGACTAGAAACGGCTAGAAACAACTAGTATTTGATTTCCTCATATATAAACAAGTTAAAATGATGAAGAAGCATGGAGAGACAATATGTAGAGGGTAAAACTTAGCCAAACTCTCCAAATGGCCTTTAAATTAAGAATTCTTCAGTCTTATCATTTTCCCTTGGTTTTTTGGCTTGAGGTTTAGTGTGTTTATAGTCTATAATTTTATGTAAACCTCTTAGAGCTTAAATTGTGTAATGAGATCAGTTTAGGATCATTGTACACATCTTCCCTTTGTATTAGGTTGAGTAGAAAAGTGATGGGAAGACACTCAACAAGCTAGGGAGCTTGGGTATTGAGCTTGGAATTTGCTCAACTTGTAAAGACGTGATGAAGGCCCGTTTAACTTCATTGGAATGGCGTGATGAAGGTCCGTAACTTCATTGGATGTAAGAGCTTGGATGGCTCGGTTGTGATGGCTTGGTGAAGGCCATTAACTTCATCACTTTAGTGAATGTGTTAAAATCCTTGGTATGGATAGCCAAGATAGTGGACGTAGGTCATGGAGGACCGAACCACTATAAATGAGCTTGCATTGTCTATTTCTCTAAACCTTAAAGTTGAATTCTCCTCTCACCAAAACTTCAACAACTCTATCCTTTCTCTTATTTGTTGAGTATTTCCTTAAGTCTTTCTCTACTCAAACACTCCTTTACCTTGAAGAGTTTCCAACCAAACCATTTAATTCTTGATCGGTCGTCGGCAATCTTAAAAATAATCCCCACAAAACCTAACTAAGTAGATAGGGCAAGTAGGGGTCGAATCCCATTGAGAAGGGGAATAGACTTATCCAAAGATAGAATCTTTTCTAAGAATTTCTCAAAAACAGGGGATTAAAAATAGCAATTAAAAAGAAAAGCAATTAAACTAAAAATAAAGCAAAGTAAATTAAATCTAAACTATAGCAATTAATAAAGAAAACAATAATAAGAAAGCATACTTCTTTTCCAATTGTAGAAATGAATCAAATTTAACTATAGATCATTGATTTAAAAGATGATTTTAATATTTTATTCTCAATTAGATAATTGGTCTAGGAAACCCTAACATGCTTATTAGATAAAGATCCCTCTCAGGTTAAATTATCCCTTTTATTACTTAACATTCAATTTCCTTCTCAGGGTGAAAGATTGATAAGAATAAAGCATGAAAAACAATTATTCACACATGTATAACAAGTAAAACCAAACTCATTGCTGTTAAACAACAAGGTAAACTAATCCCATTGGACCGTCTCTCAACTTCTCCAATTTGTTACCACACAATCAAGCTTGAGTTCTCACTCCAAACTTAGATTTAACTATAGATCTATCCAGTTACATCATTATAGGCCTTTTAAATCAATAACCATCAAGATCATAAAATAAAACAGAGATTAGCAAACTATCAACCAAGAACAAACATCAAATAATAAGCACACAAATCTTACCATAATTAATTGATTAAAATTACCAAAGGATAAGAAGTATAGAGAATTTAGCTACTCATGGATTTGGGAAAATCCATGAGAAGCGTAAGAAAATTTGCAAGACTTGATGAACAAAATCCTCCTTTAACATCAACTAGGAATATCACACCCCTTTCTTCAAGAGAGGGGGCGGCACCCTCTTCTTAAACTAGAGAAAAATTAGAGAAAAATAAAAGATGAAGAGAAAAAGAGATCTAGAATTGTATCTAGGGTTCTACATAAGGTGGGTATTTATAGTGGACTAATTAGACTCCTAATAGACTTAGGAATCAACCCTAACAGCCCCTAGGTCGTTTTAACCCTTAACTTGGTGTCCAAGTTGGATTAAAAGACTTCTTAGAGTGAAAATTGGTCTTCAGGAAAATTCTGGAATGCAAAAACATCAACAGCGATTTCCGGCTTGAAGATGGCAGAACTGGGCTTTGGGCTTCAAAGCAAAGTTGTAGATCCCGGAGTCCTCTTTCCAACGCTTACTCACACGCCTTATTTGGAAGTTTGAGTAGAAAGTTATGGCCGTTTTACCGAGACTATGCTGAATCCTTATCCAACTAGGAAAGAGTTGCGGGAATTGGATATTTCCTTGGCTTGTACCACGCAAATTAAGGCTTTAACTCCAAATAAAATACTAAAAAAGTCCATGTCTTCAAGGCTTCTCCATAGCATGTCTTCAATCATTCGCGATTAAGCTCAATCCTCAATTCTTGCTCCTTGAAATAATTCTTCGATGGTCTTCATGACATGAAATTATCTTCAATTAATCTTCAATCACGAACTTCGAATCTCCAAATCTTCACTCAAAATTGCTAAGTCCATATTTGTGACAAAAGTCATCAAATTAGCTCCAAAAATAGTAAAAAATAACAACTTTCCACTTTTCTTATCTTCAAGACCTATAAACACAAATACTTACAAAATAGGGTTAAATCACACATAAAAATACCAAAAAGCATAGGAAAATGATCATAAAAATAGGGTCTATGATCGGTCGTCAACAATCATAAAAATAAAATCCCAACAAACTCCTAACTAAGTAGATAGGGCAAGTAGGGGTCGATCC
The DNA here is from genome assembly GCA_001974825.2 of Corchorus olitorius. Lineage (NCBI taxonomy): Eukaryota > Viridiplantae > Streptophyta > Magnoliopsida > Malvales > Malvaceae > Corchorus > Corchorus olitorius. The sequence continues at coordinate 11,564 of AWUE01012156.1, forward strand.
CACAGAGAAGGGTGATAGATTTTATCCGAAAATTTAGTCCTTAAAATCTCTCAAAAACAACACAGAAAACAGAGATTGACAGAAAGCAATTAAACTAGAAAACAAAGCAGAGTAAATTAAATCTAAGTCTATAGCAGATAAGAAAGAAAACAATAATTAAGGATATACTTCTTCATCAATGGTAGAAAACAATCAAATTAATTATGGGTCCTTGATTTAAAAGATAAATTCAATATTAGATTCAAGATGATAACTGGCCTAGGGAAAACCCTAACATGCTATTTAGATAAGATTAGCCGTCAAGCCTTAAATTACCCCTTTCTCCTCCTAACTAATCAATTAGCCGTCAAGCCTTAAAGATTTGCTAGGATTCAAAGCATTAAGATCAACTTTTATTAGTTCTTTCACACATGCTTAATAAATAAAACCATACCACAACCAGATAAATCTGATCACTGGCATGCAAACCCAATTTATCCGCTGTCAAGCGCAGCTAACTCGCTACATACAATCAAACTCATGCGTCAACCTTGTTGTTTGATCTAGCCAACAATCTCTCAAATTACCTCTTTAGCGACCGCAATAAATCAATAAAAATCAAGATTGTAGAATTAAAACAGAGTTTAACATGCTATCTATCAAGAATAAAATACTAAATTATAAGAACATAAATCTCACCATATTTAATTGATTGAATTCACCAAAGGATCAGAAGTATTAAGAATTTAGCTACTCATGGATTTAGGAAAATCCATGAGAGGCATAAGAGTACTTACAGGACCTTGGAGGGGCGAAATCTCCTTGCAAAATACCTAGGTATGCCGCACCTCCCTATGGCTATAGGGGGTGGCGCACCCTTTGCCTAAAAACTAGAAGAAAACTAGAAGAAAAGAAATTATCTATGTGTGTGGTATGTATGTGTGTGATTTGTGATACAGGAGGTGGCTATTTATAGTGGAACTAACCCTAAGAATTCCAATCCTAACTTGGAAATGAGTCTAGGCCGGTTTTAGGGTCTAACTTGGACTCCAAGTTGGATTAAAAGTCTTCCTAGAGTAGAATCCAAGTCAAAATAGGATCCTGAATTTTTGCTGAATTCATGCAGAAACTTCAACGGCATTTTCGGGCTTGAAAACAGCAGAACTGGGTCTTGGACTTCAAAGGAAAGTTGTAGATCTCGGAGTTAGCTTTCCAACGAGTACTCATGGGCTTCAAACAGAGGCCTGAGAACCGCTCCTGAATCCTAATCCTGTTAGGACTAGAATCGGGAATCTACGGGATTTTGATATTTCCTTGGATTTAGGAGTCATTAATTGGGATTTTAATTCCAATTAATATCTTATATGGGCTGAGTATTTTCCCATATAAATTTTCCATTAATTCCAAAGCTTAAGGGCTTATCCATGACTTGTCTTCAATTAAACCTCCAATTATTCAATTCTTCCTCTTGAAATAAATCTTCAATGGTCTTCAAGTCTCCAATTTATCTTCAAATGGTCTTCAAACACGAACTTCGAATCTCCAAATCTATGCTCAAAATTGCTTTGCTCAAATCTGTGTAAAATGTCATCAAAATAGCTCCAAAAATAGTGAAAAATAACAATTTCTCATTTTCACATCACTTAAAGACTAAAAACACAAATATTAATAAAATAGCATATAATTAAGCATAAATGAGTCTAAAAACATAGTAAAATAGGCATAAAAATAGGGTCATTTTTAGCTCAATCAGTCTATTTTGGCTCGATCATATTTTTCCCCACACTAAACCATTGCTAGTCCCTAGCAAACTAGTGCATAAAAATTAAGAAAACAAAATAAAAAACTAATGCAAATAAAAAGATTCCACTTTCGTAGGTGTACGGCGGCACTTAGCACATGAGGCAAGCAATTTAAACATGAGACGAATAGAGGTACTCAGGAGGTGTTATGTCACCTGAGGGTTTTCTTAACTAGGACGACACACACAAACATGTTTAAGACTAGACTCGATAGACTCATGGGTTAGTATGAAAAACAAAACAAATTTTTATACAAATCTATGTTTGATCTTTAAAAACCATCCTTTTCTAAAAATCAATTTTGAATGCATACACATATCAAGGATCAATGCAATCACGAAATCAGAATAACAAAGAATAATAAGAGCACTAAATTCAAAAGATCAAGAAATAGCAAGCATCTTTATTCTTAAGTAACCATAATTAAAGTAGTTCTAATCACTTATCATTCTTGACATCTACAACTACTTCTTACTATAAGCTTGTATATTCATCTTTATCTCCATTACTCAAAGGAAAGTAATATCATGGATACAAATCAAGGGTTTTCGTGGGTTAATTATAATAGATTTTCAAGGGTAGTTTTTTTTTTAGAAAATTGAGGTTACTAACCTCGAAGTGTTCATGATTAGGGGTTACTAATTCCCTTTTATTATTTTTTTTATTTTGATTTTGAGGCTACTAGCACTCTTTTTTTTTCAGAGGGACAATATTTCCGCAATTTCATGCCTGTAATCCTCTTTAAGGGTTACTAACGCCTTTTGTTTAAAAGAGTGACAACTATGGAAAGGTGAATCAGGAATACCTCTTCTCCTCTTATCATGAAAACACTTCTTTTTTATAAAAAGATTTTTTTTAACTACCCTTTTATATAAGTAGTGCGCCACACTTGTTCTTGACATATCCATAACATACTTTCATAATTGTAATTTCAACAAGATTAAACACAAGTTCTAGAAATAGATAATTATAGAAACAATATATAAATAAGCTTTTATCACAGACTCTAATTATACCTAATTCTAAGAAATAAGATATCATGCTAAAAGTTAATCAATGAATAAAGCATTCTTAAAAATTCTAAGCATTCATCAATCATAATCAAATCAATTTCTTAATATATATATATATATATATATATGAAAAATTCAAAATTTTCGAAAAAATTATGGCATGGATCTATGCATGTAGACTCTCTCCCCCACACTTAAAAGACACATTGTCCTCAATGTATGAATTTTAACAAAAAATAAAAATTTAAGGTTTTGAAATTTTTGGAAAAATCATGTGAATGCAAATGTGTGTTATGTCCCTTATAAGTGTGATGACTAAATAAATGTGCTAATAAAAGACTTGACTCACAAAAAAAGGGTCGACCCATTCAAGCAATTCAAAGTATCAATCATGGCATATAAGTCATAATAAAAATCCAAATTAAAACATAGGAAATAAAAACTAACAACTAGTTGTCAAGGAATAGGCAATCAATCAAAGCAATAATCAATCAAAGCAAAACAATGCAAAGAAAATGAATAGATAGGGTTAAAGAAAGCTTCTCTATTTTCAAGCATAAGCTCCATTCGATATCTTGTTGCTTCTGAAACTCATCTCCATTCAAATTCCTTTTTGCAATTGTCCAAAACATAAGCTCCATTTGTTCGCCTTGTTTCCTTAATATGAAACCCTAAAAAGAAAAAGAAAAAGAAAACTAAAAAGGAAGTAAAATGTTAGTAAATTCTTGGGTTGCCTCCCAAGCAGCGCCTTTCTTTAATGTCTTTGGCTAGACTTTCCTCTATCTCCCTTTGTTAGGCTGGATCATACCACTTTAAAGCAAAAAACAAATATGGCGAGATGGGAAGAATTTGAGGACAAAAATATGAAAGTGGAAAGAAGAGATAAGGAAAGAAATCACCAATTTGGTTGAGGGCGACTCCATGAATGGCAAGGAATGACAATGTCATCTTTGTTGCCGTGAGAGGTTGATGCAATGGATGCTTTCGACATTCTTGATTGGCATTGCTCTCATCTTGCCTTTGGAAAGTGTCCTCATCCTGGCAAATTTTCTTGTCCTCTAGAAAGAATTGATCCATAGATATCCATTCCTCGTGTTTGATCACTCCAAAGCATTATGCCTCAAGAAGTTTGTTGATTCCCAAGAAATCTTGATCTTCATGTTCCAAAAGATGGTTACCAACAAAATCTTGCGCACTTGTTTCATTAAGCTCAAGGTGTCCAAGTTGATTGTCGTCTGATGACTCTTCCTTTTGCTCTGCGAATCGTGGAGGAGAAGGTGGAGGGATGTCCATCTTGATATTTTCTTTCGGTGCATCTGGATCTTCGTGCACAATCAGGGATGCGGACTTGGCAGGACTCATCATTGTCATCATTGAAGAAAAATTGAAATGAGTCTTGCAAATCAAGTTCATATGATTCCAAATCATGAATTGTTTCGCTTGACACTCCTTCAACTTCCTTCACGATTGGGATGTCAGCAACATCATGAAATCCACCTTCAATCTTACTTGTTTCAGAATAAATAGGTTTTTCCCATGACAGTGTCGCTTCAATCTCTGGCTCTTGATGCCTTCCTATAGCCTTTAATCTACTAAGTGGATCGAGTTGGCTTTCTTCACTGCATGTTGTTCTTTTTGGCGCAAAACTTTGAGGAAACGACGGTGGACGTTGAATGGTCTCCATCTTTTTCATCCCTTCGAATCTTGATCGAGGTCAAGAAGCTTTTGGTGATGAAGTAGGTTGATCCTCCTTGGTCTTGACTTAGTTTTCCTCGCTTCTGATCGAAATTTTCTTGTCACTTGGCACTTGCACATTAGATACAACAACTGGTGGAGGCATCGCAAGGAAAACATGTGCTGGAGGTGGTGATATCGCAGGTGGAGATGGAACATCAGGCAATTCCCTCTTTTTTGCATACCACTGTTGAGTTTATTTAATTGAATTGAGTCCATATCCTTGTGTCTTGTTCAACTTACTTGTATGCTCATTTGTATACACTTGAGGTATACATGAAGGAGTATGCATAGAAGCTTGTGAATGAACAGTCATGAATTCGACAAACATCTTAGCTAAATTTCCAAATTGAATAGTCAATGAGGATATAGCAGAGTCAGTACGATTCCTCAATTCCTTCATGTCAAAGTCTGGTTTTGGCATTCTTGATGATGAATCTTCTGATGCGCCAAGGGCTTATCAAGGACACCAGGAGGACTATGGAGATCATGGAGAGGATGAGCATGGAGTGCAAGGAAGCATGGAGAAGCATGAAGATCAAGGAGATGTCACACAACATGTTTCAAGCATCAAAGAGATGACAAAGATGTCATTTGATCCATTGAAGATGCCATTAGGTCCAATAACAAGAGCAAGAGTCAAGAGATTCAAGGATGCATTATTAGGCCTTGTTCGAACTCATCTTGAAGACTTGAAGACCATTGAAGTTCATTTGAAGAGCTTTGATGATGATTTGGGCAAGAATATTCCCATTGATTCCAAGCTTCTCACTTTGCTTGCAATCGATGGTTAATGGAGCTTTATTGTGTAATTAGGCCATTCATGGGCTTTATTCTATCTTAGATTAGTTAGTTTTTATGTTTAGAAGACAATTGGATTGGGCCTTGTTTGACTTAGTCCAATTCTTCCTCTAAACCACCATAGCCTTTTATTTTTGGATAGTTTCTAGATTTCTCTTTGTTAAACCGCCCTAGCCTTCAATTTATGTTCAAGTTGACTATAGGGAGGGTTTTTGACGCCAAACTTTGCCTATATAAAGGCACCAACCCCCTCTTTTGTATTCAAGTTAAGTTTATCAATCAAAGAGAGTTTTCTTTTGAAAATTTAGCTTCATTGTTCTAGTTTGAGCAAGCTTAGGGTTCTTCAATCTTGTAGAGTCCTAGCAAGCAATTAGATAGTGATTATCTAGTTGTGATTTTTGTGATCTTAGGTTGTCAATTGCAGGTTTAATTGATCATCTAGTCCAACGAAAAAAGATCTAATCTTTGGGAAGGATACAAGTCGACAAGATCAAGGTGTTGAAGTTTCAAGTAGATCTTTGGGGGAATTCAAGGGTAGATTTGAATCTAAAACAACTACATTCGCATCAATTGGTATCCAGAGCATAGGTTATCATCTTCAATCGGTAAATCTATCCTTCTATTCATCATTCATCAACTTTTTCATCCATCAAAATTCTCATCGCAAGTTCTTGTTTTCAAAATTGCAGAAACTTGTGAATTTTTTTCTTGATTCATTATAACTCCAGTTTCTTTGAAATTTCAGATTTAGAGTCCTCATACATCAGGATTTAATCGAAAAATATCAAAAAAAATAAAAAATAAAAAACATTTCGACCTAAAACTTGTGAATTTTGTTCTGGATTCGTTCTTGGTCGGAAAGGGCTGAAATTTTAGCTTTAGTATTTATTCATAGTGATCTTTCTGGAAAAAATATTGAAAATTCAAAAAAAAATCAAATTGATTCATCGATTTTTCCAGGGGGTGTTTTTAGGATTCTTAGTTGTGCTTTTGAGCTAATTTGTGCAATTAACCCTATTTGGAGTTCTTTGGTGCAATTGATTGTTTGTTTGGGTATCTTGAGTTGATTTTACTGTGATTAAAGGATTAATTTGAAGAATTTTAGGTGGGAACCCTATTGGATTCAAGTGGTACAAAATAGGATTTAAGTGGTACTAGGGTTCTTAATTGTTGAAATTGGATATTGTGTTTTGTGTTATTTAATTGTGATTTTTGCAGCAAGTTTGGACTACTCACATCAACACAAAGGAGCTATATAGTGGTTTGGTTTGGTTTAAGATCACTTACCTTGTGATTCACTTTAGTTTTGCTACTAATTCTTTGTTCCTCAAGTAGGTCACAAGAAGAAAGAAGTTACTCTTACAAGTTGCTCTTATTAGGCCTATTGAAGCTAAGAAAAAGCAAATTGTGTGAGATCATCAAGAGAGATAGTGGGTTGGCTACCATAGGATTGTGTGCAAACACGAGAGCACAACAAGGTATACACACACACACTTGTGAGGAATTTTTACTACTAGCTTTTCTTTTTGTGTAGGAAAATGGGAGATAAACAAGAAGGGCAAAATCAAGCCAATGACTTGGCTACTATGATGCAAACTTTAATGCAACGAAGGGACATCTTAGCTAATGAAATTAGTTTTACCAAGGAGAGTTTTACATCATCTAGTAGCTCATGGAAAACTCCTTACAAGAAAGGTGAGAGGATGTCATACAAGGAAGAGGAGAGTGTGAAAAAGGAGTATGCTAGTCCTAAAACCGAAAGTAATGGTTCTAGTACATCATCTAAGACTCACACTAGTGAAGAAGAAGGTGATTTCACCCTAGATTCTAGTGGGGATGGTGATGATGAAAGGGATAATATAAGGGCTACAAGTGATGATGATAATGAGATACCACCACTTAAGAGTTTGGTTGCTAGGAGACCTTTGAGTGCTTATGTTAAAGATGATGTGCAAAACCAAAGGGAGAACTTGTTTCATACTAGGTGTTATGCGAATGGGAAGCCTAGTGATGCGAATCTAGTTTGTTAGATTCAAATCTATCCTTAAAAAGACTCCAAAGATCTACTTGACAACTTCAACTTCTAGATTTGTATGAAGAATCGATAAACCTAACCAAGCTTCTTCTTCGTTCGTCGCCTTTGATGGATTGACGCGAATCTAGTTGTGTTAAATACAAATCTATCCTTGAAAAGCCTCCAAAGATCTACTTGACAACTTCAACTTCTAGATTTGTATGAAGAATCGATAAACCTAACCAAGCTTCTTCTTCGTTCGTCGGCTTTGATGGATAATTAGACCTGCAATTATCAATCTAAGATCACAAGATTCACAAACAATTAAGCAATCACAACCTAATTGCTTACTAGAACTCTACAAGACTGAAGAACCCTAAGTATGCTCAAACTAGAACAAAGAAGCTAAATAATCAATTTGGGTGAATAAACCTCAATTTTATTGAAAACTTAACTTGTGTTTACAAAAGAGGGGTAAGGATCCCTTATATAGGCAAAGGGATTTGACCAATATCCAAAAATAAAACCTAATTTTCGTCCAAACATAAGGGCTAGGGAAAAACTAGTCCAAGCCCAACTAGGAAAAGGAAATAAAGACATAATTAAACAAGGATTGGACTTAGTCAAACAAGGCCCAACCCAAATAACATCCAAACTTAAAAATAAGCTAATCTAAGATAGAATTAAGCCTAAACAAAGCAAATTAATGCTAATGGGCTCATGCCACGATGTCAATTCGGCCATGTAGAATCAAAACCAAGCAAAGTGATGAACTTGTAATTGATTGGTGTTTTCTTGCTCAAATCATCATCAAAGCTCTTCAATTGAACTTGAATGGTCTTCATATCATCAAGATGACTTCGAACAAGGCCCAATAGTGCATCCTTGAACTTCTTAGCTTTTGATCTTGTCATTGGACCATTAGGCAAGCATAATGGATCGATTGGCACCTTCTTTGGTCTTGAAACAAGTCCATCGTTATCTCCATGGTCTCCATGAATCTCCATGCCTCCATGCAACCCATGCACATCCTTTTCTTTCTCTCCATCGTCATCTTCAAGTCCATGATAAGTCCTTGGTGCATCATTCCCTCCATGATAAGCCTTGGGCGTATCATTCCCTCCATGATAAGCCTTGGGCGCATCACCTAGTTGTGTGATAGTTGATGGTGGGAGTTGTACAAACATAGCTAGTGTGTATTTGGTGAAGGAGTTGCAATTACCCACTACCAAACATCCAAAACCCTATAGCTTAGGTTGTTTCAATGATAGAGAAGAAATTAGGGCTAACAAACAAGTTTTAGTTTCTCTTTCTTTGGGCAGGTACAAAGAGGACGTTTCGTATGATGTTTTGCCAATGCAAGCATGTCATGTACTACTAGGTCGACCATGACAATATGACAACAAAGTGAAGCATGATGGTGAGACCAACAAGTACTCTTTTATGTATGGTAAGCATCCTATTACTTTAGTTCCTTTATCACCTCAAGAAGCTTTAAAAAATCAATTGAAATTGAAAGAGGATTTTGCTAGATTAGAGGTTGAATTTAGGGCTAAAGAAAAGAGTAAAACAAACCCTAAATTGCATGATGTTGAAAACACAAAAGGGGCTGTTTTGGTTGATAGTTCTAAGAAAGATGTTAAAGAATGCATGTTAGCTACTAAGAGTGAGATTAAGAATGCTTTGAAAGATAATTCTGTTTTAATCTTACTTTTGCTTAAAAATACACTTGTGAGTACTAACAACTTGGCTGGAGAACTTCCAAGCAACATTGTTTCTCTTTTGAGTGATTATGTAGATGTGTTTCCTGAGGATATTCCAAGTGGATTGCCACCAATTAGAGGGATTGAACATCAAATTGACTTCATCCCTGGGGCGCAAATTCCAAATAGGCCAACTTATAGGACTAATCCTGAAGAAACCAAAGAGTTGGAGAAACAAGTTGGAGAGTTGCTTCAAAAAGGGTATGTGCGTGAAAGCCTTTCTCCATGTGCAGTTCCTGTTTTCCTTGTTCCTAAGAAGGATGGAACTTGGAGAATGTGTGTTGATTGTAGGGCAATAAACAACATAACAGTTAAGTATCGTCACCCTATTCCTAAATTAGATCATATGATTGATGAACTGCATGGTGCTTGCTTATTTTCAAAGATTGATCTAAAGAGTGGGTATCATCAAATTCGCATGAAAAAGGGTGATGAATGGAAAACTGCCTTTAAAAGTAAGTTAGGATTGTATGAATGGTTAGTTATGCCTTTTGGATTGACTAATGCACCCAGTACTTTTATGAGGCTAATGAACCATGTTTTGAGAGCTTTTATTGGCAAGTTTGTTGTTGTTTATTTTGATGATATACTTGTGTATAGCCGTAGCCTAGAAGAACATGTTGAGCATTTGAGATGTGTTTTAGATGTACTTAGGGTTGAGAAGTTGTATGCTAACCTTAAGAAGTGCACTTTTTGCACAAACAAGCTTGTTTTTCTTGGTTTTGTGGTTTCTGCGCAAGGTATAGAGGTTGATGAAGAGAAGATTAAAGCCATCAAAGATTGGCCAACACCCACCAACGTTGGTCAAGTGAGATCATTCCATGGCTTGGCTGGATTCTATAGGAGGTTTGTTAAGGACTTTAGCACCTTGGCAGCACCTATAACAAGTGTGATGAAGAAAGATGCACCATTCAAGTGGGGGAAAGAACAACAAGAAGCATTTGAGACCTTGAAGGAAAAACTTACTAATGCTCCTTTGCTTGTTTTGCCTAACTTTAAAAATACTTTTGAGATTGAATGTGATGCATCAGGTATAGGAATTGGAGTAGTTTTGATACAAGGAGGGAAGCCCGTGGCATATCGGAGGTAATAGAAGAAAAATGAAAAGGGTTGGGGTTGGAGATGGGTGTTGGAGAATTGAAGATGGGTGATGGGTGGTATTTATAGTATGGGATTTGAATGTGGTTGTTGGAAGTTGGGAGGTTCGGACTTGGGACTCGGATGAGGGCACTCGAATGCTTGTCACTGCCCCAGCTCAGTGCTTGGTATTTGGGTGCTCAGCCTTTCTAGCTGGGTGGATAGGCTTTTGGCCTGGGTGCCCAGTTGGAGTTGGCCTCAGTGCTTGATGTAGGGCAGCTAGGTGCTGAAAGTTTCGGCCTGGGTGCTTAAGCAATCTGCCTGGGGGCCCAGGTTGAGTCGGGTTTTGGATCCCTTTGTGCTTTGCCTTGCATTCTTGCTTGCAAACTTGCTTCAAACTCAACTCTAAATGTCATCCAAACTTTTGCAAAAATTCCCAAAATTATTCAATCCAATAACCCTTGTCTCTTTACCACAAATCCTTAAAACACTTGATTGCTATCAAAGGATTACCTTGGGCTCTTATCACTTAAGATTTTATATGTATGAGATGCATGAAATAATATATATATATATATATATAATGATATGCATGAAAACAATTCAATTTAAGGAGTAATCAATCAATCTCATAATGTATCAATCTACAATCAAAGCATATGAGATTAAAATAAATGGGAGTCACTACAGGAAAACAGTGAAATAGCGGCGTTTTTTTTTAAATATAGCGGCGTTTTTAAACGCCGCTATACTAAATAACGGCGTCTTATACGGCGCCGCTAAAGACGTCGTTATAACAAACGCCCTTATTTTGCGGCGTTTGAGTACTAAATGCCGCTATCTGAATAACGGCGTCTGAGTTCTTGACGCCACTATTTAACGGCGTCTAGACGCCACTATCTGGACACATTTGCGAAAATTATACTTTTTAAAATTGCATATTGCGGCGTTTGGACGCCACTATTTGGGGGCGTCGAAACGCCGCCATATGCAATTTAACACTATATTTTTTTAAAAAGCAGTTAAATATAGCGGCGCTTTGTTCTGAAGACGCCGCTAAATAAGGGCGTTTTGTTCTTCAGACGCCGCTAAATAAGGGCGTTTTGTTCTTCAGACGTCACTAAATAAGGGCGTTTTGTTTTTTAGACGCCGCTAAATAAGGGCGTTTTGTTCTTTGTTCTTTAGACGCCGCTAAATAAGGGCGTTTTCTTTTCACATGCTCCAAATCAGGGCTTTCATTTATAGGAAAATTTAGGCTGAGTGAGAGTTATTTCTATATGATAATAGCACAAAATATAAAATATCAGAAGCTATAATTGAAATGAAATTTTTAACAATTACACTTAATTAACAAAGGAAGTTCATTACATCCAAATGGTATTCAAAGTAGCATATATATAAAAATTGTTCTATACACAATTTCACTAAAATATCTCTATTGCTGCATAGTAGACAAAAAGCAAACAAAAATTAGTTACAATAACACAAATACATATAACAGCAAAAACATAAAAAGTTGTCATAAAACGGATTGCTAACCTTGTCTTGCAGTTTTGCATTTTGGTGATCCTCCTCGTGAGTTCGACAAGGCAAGTGTGTGTCACTTGAACTCTTTGCTGCTGGTTATTGTTAATGAATTACTATAAAAGAAGAAACAAAGGACATGATATTAGAATTTAAATAAGGACATACAAGTCATTATATATGAATTTCCAAAGCAAATTCAGCCCCACTTTCTTCCCTATATATAAATACTATTACATAGCATGCAGTACCACAAACAAGAGCCATTGTCGGGCTTCAAAACCTATGAATCTTAACGAAAAGATAAGTTGTATATATATATATATATACAAGGCTAGATAAGAACCTAAGTTTCAACAGTCACATATCAGGCAATTTTAACATATATTTGAAAAGGAAATATGACACAAGCATTGGCTCCAAAAAAAATTAATTAAATAAATATAGCAAGGGTCTTACATCCGAACTGTCAGTGTGAGTGACAACGATCTTAGAATTCTATGGAAGTTCCCTGATTCTGTTCACCTGCAAGATAGGAAAGATGTCCATATATATATATATATTATATTTTAGCAAGTTGAACTGGAAAACTTTGATGCAGTTGGTTCATGATTGTAACAAAACCAAAAGGGTGGCAGCAAGACGAGCATAAATAAACTATGACAATACAGGGAACTAAAAAACTTTTAATTTCCAACAAACAAAAACCAAATGATTCAGTTTTGAATCACAAATTCAGGAACATAGAAAAGATAAAGCAGAAACGCCATAAAAATAACCTGATCAGGCAATTCCAACGGTCCAATATATATGCCAAAAAATCAAACTAGTAACCGGTAACTTTTGTCTTCAAAACTTCCACAAGTTACATGACAAAAAGAAGAAACATAAAATTTAGACAGGTGGCTGAGTATGTAAGGAAGAATATGATCAATCAAGACAGAAAGAAAAATTGCTTCAAGAGAAATCTGCAGATTCGCAGCCAACAACATAGCAAAAGCAAAGAAATCTTTACCAACCATCTGATCAGCATAAAGTAGTCAATTTTTTATGAACTTAAGCAAAATTCAAGAACTAAATTACCTGGTAAGGCTTACAATAAAAAATAACCAGAAATTCATGAACTAAAACAATTTAGCTAAATCAAAAATCATCATAGAGAAAAAAATGTAGGACGGAATAAAAAGGCTTACCAAAAAACAGAAAAAAGAATGAAGGAATGGATTCTCGATTTTGATTAATAGCAGCTATTATTATTGGGAAAAAAACAGGAAAGATTGAAAGAGGTGCCCATAAAAAAAACTTGATTGAACAATAACAAAGCAATACATTGATTAATCCATGCACAATTTCTCTTTTAATCAGAATTCAAGCAACATATAAACCTGATCTCATAAAGAGACTAACTTTTAATTTCAAACATATAAATAAAACAAAAAGACTGCAAAGTTATGCATTGAGATGTTAATTTATTTATAAATTAATTAGATTACATCTTTTTGTGAATATTATACTAGCAGAGAATACCTGATCAGGACTTCTCATCTTTTCACTTTTTAGGGTCAAAACTTTTATACTTTATATATATGTACTTTTTTCCAAACCATGGAAACTTAATTGAAAACCATTTGCAATTTAATTATATACACGACCATACATATATACATTGTGTAAATTGACATATAAAAGTTCAAATCGAAAAGATCAGAATATATTGTACTAAATTATTAATATACATACTAAAAAGTAATTAAAGATCACATCACACTATCAGGTTACATTAAACAAATATAAGAGAAATATTATGTGGAGGAAACATGGCAAGGAGTAAATGAATTATTCCATAGCAGACATACCTGCGTTACATCACCACGTGCACCTCCTGGGAGCAAAGAATAAAAGAAAGGAAGAAATTCAGAAGCAGAATCCGTAAACAAGAATCACAAACAAAATGCTTTCAGTTTAGAGTGATGGAGAAATTGGTGAAAAAGCAGTTTGGGCAGGTTAAAAGGGAATTGGAGGAAACTGGGCTGTAAGGGAAGCAATTGAACAATCGGTTAAGTGAATTTCAGTTGATGGAGAAAACTCTTGAAGAACGTTACGAAAGGCTCGTAACTAGAAAGAAGCACTTTGAAGAAAGGTTGAGAGAAATTAGTTTGAAAGAGAAGAGGGTGGAAGAGTCATTTGAAGAACTCAAGAGAAAGAATGAAGAGGTGAAGGTCATGGAAAAATCTGTTAAAGATTTGGATGAGGAGGTCAAAAGAAAAGAGGAGGAATTTGGGTTGCAAGAGAGGCATTATGCAGAATGCTTGAGAGAAATCAAATTGAGCAACGCTATCACGAGCTTGAAGCAAAAGAGAAGCATTATGAAAAATGTTTCAGAAAAATCAAGTTAAGAGAAAAGGAAAAGTTGGTGCAAAAAAAAAGCTTCGATTAATTGAATCCCTAATTCATCAAAATAAAGCTTCGATTGTTGTTGGGCGTCCCTTCGCCAAGATGCTTGTTCAAAAACAAAAAAGCCCATAAGAACCCAGCTTTTCCATATAACAATTACTAGGGTTTTAGATTGGGGAATTGGGGATTTTCGACCTAAACCAATAAATTGATACTTTAACAAACTTCAGAGGCCATACCAAGGAAAAAATGAAATTGAAGCCGAAACAGATGTTTTCTTTGTTGTAGAAGAACACCAGCAGATAGGGAGGAGAAAATCGTAACAGAGGAGAGGAGAAGGGAGAAGAGACTTGGAAAAATGTTAGGTGTGTTTCGAATGGGATGAAAAGAGAGACTTAGATAAAATTTTAGTTTTTTAATAGTATAGGGTAATAAAACGACATCGTTTTATATGGGGTAATATATGGCGGCGTCTGAGGAACCAAGACGCCACTAAAATAGCGGCGTTTTGTTTAACAAACGCCGCTATTTTAGTGGCGCTTAATTCCTCAGACGCCGCCATATATAATGAAATTGACAAAACTTCCTGGGTTGCCCAGACGTGGGCAAGAGTTGGCCCGCGCGCGGGTTACCCCAGGAAGTTTTATCAATTCCATTATATATGGCGGCGTCTGAGGAATTAAACGCCACTAAAATAGCGGCGTTTGTTAAACAAAACGCCGCTATTTTAGTGGCGGCTTGGTTCCTCAGACGCCGCCATATATAATGAAATTGAGAAAACTTCCTAGGGTTGCCCAGGCGTGGGCAAGAGTTGGCAATTATCTAACTCCATATATTACAATTGCGGCGTTTTCCTTCTCAAACACTGCTATATATTATAGGCGTAGAGTTGAAAAATTTCTTTGTTTTAGGGGGAGGGAATTTTTCCCTCTAAAAAAAGGGGAAAAAAAATCTCTCCCTACATATATTAAAATAGCGGCGTTTCATTTCCACTTAGCGGCGTCTGGTGTTTAAACGCTGCTACTTAGCGGCGTTTGATGTTTAAACGCCGCTACTTAGCGGCGTCTGATGTTTAAGCGCCGCTATCTATTATAGGCGTAGAGTTGGAAACTTTCTTTGTTTTAGGGGGAGGGAATTTTTCCCTCCAAAAAAAGAGAAAAAAAAAAATCTCTCCCTCCATATATTAATATGGCGACGTCTTTCTTTCGAAACGCCACTAAATGGCAGCGTCCCTTTGTCAGACGCCACTAAATGGCGGCGTCTGTATGTCATATAGCGGCGTTTTGTTAGACGCCGCTAAATAAACGCCTCTATATCAGCGTTTTCTTGTAGTGAGTTAAGAAAGCTTCTCTATTTTTGCAAAGCATAAGCTCCAATTGCTATCTTTCACGTGTTGCTTCCTATACTTGACTCCATTTGCTAGACATACTCCTCAATTTGAATCGACAAAGAAAATTCAAAATATGAAAATGCAAAATGATCTATAACTAATAAAAAGAAAATTAAAAAGAAGGATAGTTGTTAGTTTCTTGGGTTGGCTCCCAAGTAGCACCTTTATTTATTGTCTTTGGCTAGACTTTCTTGAGGACTCTTATTCTTAATGTGTGACGGAACGTTGGGTGTGTTCCTTCAACAAGTCCACAATGATGTTCAGAGTGTCACTCATGCCTTTGAAAAGTTCGAGTATAGCTTCTTCGAATTTGAGTAACTTCTCTTGAGCTTCCTCCATATCCTTGTTGATATCTTCACGCGTGTTGATGGAAATTTCGCCTCTTTCTCCTAGCTTGTCCTTTTCTTTCCTCTTTGTCCAACTTGGAGGTGCAATTGCTTGAGTCAAAGCTTCCAGTGCTTCGTATGCGTCCTCTGAAGCACGATCGAACAAAGGTATGTCATTGATGCTATCCACAAGGATTTGATCATCAACTCCTAATCCTTGATAGAAGTATTGGATCAAAATTTGTTGTGGTATGGCATGTTGACGACAATCTTCACAAAGTTTCTTGAATCTTTCCCACACTTAATAAAAATTCTCATCTTTGTGTTGTCGAAAGTTTGTAATCCTTTCTCTCCCCTTGGAAATTAGCTCTCTTGTCATGGTTGAAGATGCTTCACCTTACTCTTTCTTTACCCACTTTTCTACTACACAAACAAAATCATTAGTTTTCAAAGATAAATTCGATGAAATTCTAGGATGAATAACATCACCATCAAACTCCATTGTCAATGAACCATCAAAAACATCGATCTTTGTGTGAGAGATCCTTAGGAAATGTCTTCCTAAATAAAAGAGGGCATTGATCCTTTGCAGTTTCTCCTTCCATTTCCATAACAAAAATGTCAATAGGAAAAATTAAATGTTGCATTTTAATTAAAAAATTCTCTAGCACACCCTTGGGATGTACCAAAGATCCATAAGCGAATTGAAGAACAACATCATTGTATTTTAAAGGACCAATATTTAAAGTATAAAATAAAGAATACGACATGACACTCAAAGATGCTCCTAAGTCAAGCATAGCATTTTCAAAGATATTATTTCCAATTGAACATGTAATTGAAAACATACCTGGATCCTTGCATTTATGAGGTAAATGTTTTTGCAAAGTTAATGGACAAAGATTAAAACCTTTCTTTGAACCTTTTCCCATAGGATGGATTGAGGAAATTATCTTGGAAGAACCAGTTTATCTTCCAACTTAGGGAAATTGAAGAAAAGAGAAAGTCAAGCTAATGACTTTAAACAAGCGCTTGTTGGGAGGCAACCCAATAATTTTAATTTCTAACATAATTTTTATTTTGCAGAGTTGAAGAATTTTTTCCATTTAATTGGAAAAGAAAAAATTTTAGGAAGCCAAGCACCGAGCCACGAACCATGCATGGCCGGCCATGGCTCGGTGGCATCAAGACATGGCCAAGCTGCAGCCGGCCATAACCCGGCCATGCTGCAACATGATCGAGACAAGCCAGGCCATGGCTCGGCCAGTACCAAGCCATGCCGAGGCCAGGCACCGGCCACACCAGGCCCCAGCTCGGACATGTCCGAGCTAAAGGCCGGGCACGTCAGGCACCTCAGCCGAGCCACGCAGAGACCAAGGCCGGACATCAGCAAGCCATGCCGCGCATCAGCACCAGGCATGCCGAGCCATCCCGCGCACCAGCACGCGGAATCAACAAGCAAGCCCGCGCGCCCCAGCATCAGCAGGCCATCCGCATGCCAAGCGAGGTTGCTGCCCCGCTCAAGCCCGCGCACAAGGTTGCTGCCTTGGTGCCGCGACACTCTTCCTATCCTCATGCGGATTCCCTCTTCAATTAGGATTTTGAATCCTAATTGATTTGGATGATGACAACCTTTTCGAATTAGGTAATGGACTCCTAATCCAGGTATGATTCCTACTTTTTACTCTAATTAAAATCTCTTAGGAATAGGATTTGATCACTATATAAAGGCACCTCTACCTCCTCTTTAATTCACCAAATCACAAGAACAAATACTTGCAATTTCGGTTAAGAGCTAGAGAAGCCATCAAAAAGGTCTTGTCGATTTAAGCAAGGGAGCAGTCGACTATACCAAGTCGACAAGAGAAGAATTTTTGGAAGAAATTATCGACTTAAGCACGTCGATAAGAAGAAAATTTTTGTAAAAAAAATCCAAAAAAAAGCAAGCAACCCGACGCTACACCAAAGTCGACAAGAAAATTTTGATTTTTCCTAGCCCTTGTGAAGATGTCGATGATGCTCACCACCATGGATTTTGAAGTTCAATTCAAGAATTTTCGGAACCAATTTTATCAAATTGGAGCCGCATATTTTGGAGAGAAATTTCAAGGAAGCTTTCTGCGTCAAGACTACCATGAACTTTTGAGCATGATTGCCTCTCTACCTGAATAAGATATTGCTACCAAGCCCCGATTCAAAGCTAGAAAGATTTATCAATTTCTTTTGGAAAAAGCTAACAAGTCTCAAGAAGCTGTTATGAGATCAAAGGCTAGAGCTGAGCATGAGTTCAGAAATCGGTTTCATCCCTAAGAGAATCGATTTCACCATCCCCAAGGAGCAAGGAATTTCAATGGAAGGATAAGACCACAAGTTGCACCTTGGAATAGACCTTTTTCCATGCCCCGGATGGGAGGATACCAAACTAAGCCCTATAGGCCACCCTATAGACCTCCTATGCGATGTGCTCCTTTCCCTCAAAGAATTCATGATCCAAATTATGCCTCTTCATCAAATAGGCCGATTGAAGCTGTTTTACTGTGGAAGAATTCAAGGCTCCATCGCCATTAAGGGAAATCAAGGATCCGGTAAATGGTCAAGGTGAAGACAAAATTGTGATTGTTGCTTCTGATTCTGAGTCAAGTGATGCTTCTTGTGATAAAGAGGAAAAAGAGGTTAACCAAGAAAAAGAGGCTGAGGAAGAGCTTCACCCTTTCCTTAGTTCGATTGCAACGTAGATTTAGTGATCAAAAAAACTAGCTTAAGAGATGATTTTAATAACATAATTGGGAATTTGGATGACCTCTTCAATTTATTGGAGAAGGCTCTTAATAAACCAATTTAGGTTTAGATTTCAATTTCTTGTTTTTAGATTTAAGATTTATTTTTATGCATCTTAGGATTAGTTATCTAGTTTATACTTTAATTTTAATTTTCCTTTATCCTATATCTTTATTTTTCAAGT
>AWUE01012157.1:0-20966 GCA_001974825.2 Corchorus olitorius
CCATCCTTAGATAAGTTTTTCTTCTTTTCTTTGGATGCTCACTCAATTCATGAGTGAGTAATCCTTTTATTTTCTCCAATGTAGAATTTAATTGATCTCTTGACTTATATCATGGTGAGATTTTGTGCTTTTATATGAAAATTAATAGGGTATTTCTTAATATCTCTGCATGAATTCTATGTTGCTTGTTTTGATTGATTGAAGCGTGCACTTTCTTGATAAATTAAGTAGCATTAGCTAAATTAAATCTTGAAGGATCTTCGGATTTAGTTGATTGGTAGCAATTGGAAGCGAAGGATCTTCCTTCCAAGGGATTTAAGAATCTTTGACCAATTTTTAATTGCCCATTGTGCTTGTAAATTACTAGATCTTAATGCTTTAATCTTGAGTAATTATCACACTGGATCAAGAGGTAATTGTTTAAAGAATAAAAGGGATAATTCACACTGGATCAAGAGCTTTATCTAATTAAGGTAATTTAGGATTAAATTCCAAGCAAGCTATCCATTGTTTTCATAATCTTTAGTTATCAATGATCCTTGTTATTGTTGTCAAGAGGGATATTAATTCTATGTTGGAGGGTTCTCTTAATTATTTTCTCAATTTATTCTCTGCTTTTAATTAATTGTTTTCTTTAATTTTCTTGATTGCTTTCTTAGATAGTTTTAATTATTAGTTTGATTTGATTTAATTTTACTCTCAAAATCTTCTTTATTTTATTTGTTTTGTTTTAAGAAAAAGAATAATAACCTTTCTCTCTATGGGATCGACCCCTACTTGCCCTATCTATCTTTAGTTAGTAATTGTTGGGATTTTATTTTTATGATTTGCTGACGACTGATCATAAATTTTGGCGCCGTTGCCGGGGAGATTGTGTTTTATTTTTTTTTCTTTTTCTTTGCTATATTCGATCTGCACTTGATCATCTTTGTTTTGTAGGAAAAATCCAATGGCGCAACAACGTTCGTTGAGAGAGCTGAATTTCAACTGTGAATTGCCGCCACTCTGCATTGACTATCCAGCCATGGACATGTCATACAAGCTGAATTCTGGAGTGATCCGCATGCTGCCAACCTTTCAAGGAGAGTCTCATGAAAATCCTCATGAGCACTTACAAAATTTTTTTATATGGTGCGCTGCGACCTCTGGGATGCCTAAAGAACAAGCAAGACTTCGAACTTTTCCTTTAACATTGGAAGGAAAAGCAAGAAGTTGGTTCTTGACGCTGCCATCAAAATCCATAACTTCTTGGAAGGAGATGGAGACAGTGTTCCTGAATAAATATTTTCCAGAGGCCAAGCGAGCTGATGTAAGGAAGAGAATATCATCCTGTCAACAACTACCTGAAGAAAAGTGGCACCAATACTGGGAGAGATACAACCAAATCTGCGCAAGTTGCCCTTACCACAACCTAAGTGAAGCACTGCTGATTCAGAACTTCTACGATGGGCTTCTCTATGAAGATCGAATGCATATTGATGCCGCTAGTGGAGGAAGCCTAACACTTAAAACCCCTGAAGAAGCAAGGAAGCTGCTCAATACCATGATCGAAAACATCCATCAATTCAACATGATGGATGAACACTCAACAACTAGATCATCAGAGAAGGAATCTCTTGCCGAGATGAAAGAAAGAATGACGCATTTAGACAATGTGGTTTCATCTTTGGCAAAACAACAAGAAACCGTCACCAACATGCTTGCACAAATTCTGAAGATGCAAGTAGAAAATCAACATTCACCTCAAACACCTTCCAAATTCATACAAGGGTACGAAGTTAATTCAATTGAAGGAGCTCAACAGTGGAATGCGCAAAAGACGGAGTCACTTGATGTTCCACCTTCCATATCGCCACCACCAGCACCTGCTTTCTCTGCTGCACCACCACCTGATGTTGTGCCCAACATTCAATCGCCAAGAAGAAAGGAGCTTTCGATCAAAAACAAGAAGAGTCAGCGCACTTCACCAACAACCGCTGCTCAAATTCAAGCCGAAGAGGAATGGATGGAAGAGATGCAAGAGAAGTATGATCCAATACCGTTCCCTCAAAGGTTTGCAATGCAACTCAATTCACTACGGAATATAGAGGTAAATATTCCATTGCTTGATAAAGTTGTCAGAAGACCCAGGTACGCGAATTTTCTCAAAGAATTATGCATGACTAAGGGTAAGTTTTCTGAAAAATATGCCTGCATGAATAAGAATGTATCTGCTGCATACCAGAGAAAATTGCATCATAAAAGTCATGATATAGGATCATTTTCTATTCCTTGTAAAATAGGAAAGAATCAGATAGAAAAGGCCATGTGTGAATTTGGATCTCCAATTAACATCATGCCTTATTCTGTCTATTCACAATTAAAAATTGAACCTGTGACTAAAACTGATCTGACTATACAATTTGCTGATAGAACTAACATTAAACCTGATGGTTTAGTTGAAGATGTTTTAGTGTAGATTGGAGATTTCGTTTTTCCTGCAGATTTCTATGTCCTGAAGATGAGTGAAGATGACCATCATCTACCTCATTTGCCATTGCTGCTAGGAAGACCTTTTCTTGCCACAGCCAGAACAAAATATGAAGTCCAAGATGGAAAACTCAGCATGGAATTTGATGGGGAACTCATTGAATTCAATATTTATGAAGCCATGAAATCTCCTACTGAGATTCATTCTATCTGTGCCATTGATGCCATCGAAGTTTGTTCGGAACAAGTTCAATCACTTCACCATGAAGATGAACTTGAATTGGTACTTACAAGGAGCCTAGATGAAGAAGAAATCAAGGAAGCAGAAGTCCTAACGCCTGAAGAGATAGCAGAAAAGAAGACATGCAGTGAAGAAAACCAACTCGATCCACTTCGAAAGATGGAGGTAAACATTCCTTTAGAAGAATCAATGACATCGGAAGAAGATATCAAGATGGACATCCCTCCACCTTCTCCTCCAAGACTCGTCAAGCCAAAAGAAGAGCCACCAGATGATGAGCAACTCGGACATCTCAAGCTAAAAGACACAATCGTGTTGAATTCTGTTGACAACCAGCTTTTGGAACATGAAGATCAAGATTTCTTGGGAATCAACAAACTTCTTGAGTCTGAATTGAAGAGATCAAAAACGCGGAAAGGATATCTATGGATCAATTCTTTCTGGAGGACAAGAAGATTTGCCAAGACGAGGACACTTTCCAAAGACACGAAGATAGTAATGCCAATCAAGAATGCCGAAAGCACCCATTGCATCAACCAATCACGGCAGCAAAGATGGCACTGTCATTCCTAGCTATTCATGGAGTCGCCCTCAACAAAATTGGTTATTTCTTTCCTTATCTCTTATTTTATCTTTCATATTTTTGTGCTCATATTCTTCGAATCTCATTATATTTGCTTTATGCTTTGAAGTGGTATGATCCACCCTAACAAAGGGAGAGGAAGAAAAGGAGTCGAGCTAATGACTTTAAACAAGCGCTTGTTGGGAGGCAACCCAATTTTAATTCCTTGAATAATTAGTTTTACTTTTATTATTATTATTTTTAATTTTTACACTAATCTTTCTTTGAGTTTTTGTTTGATAGGAATTTATGAATTTTTCTTTATTGAAAAATTCGTCTTCAAGGAGAGATTGCACCAAAAAAAAAAATGGAGGGGCATAACCACTACCGAGGCCATGGTTGATGCCATACGTGCCTATGGCTTTGTTCAAGAACACAAGGCAGCTCGAGTAGCAGACATAGCAGCGCCCCAGGCTAACAGCAGCAACCAGCTGCTGCTGCATAGCAAGCTTGTTGTTGCTCCGCGAGACGCCTGTCCCAGCGACAAGGTGCCTCCAGCGGAGCGCAACAAGGTTGCTTCCGCGGAGCATCTTGCTGCCGTTGCTGCATGAGAGCCGCGAAGCAAGGCAGCCTGCTGCTGCCTAAGCACGCCATGTACAAGGCAACTACGCACCAAGCTGCGCAAAGCAGGTCTGATGGCAGCGGCTCAAGAGCAGCGCGAGGCTGCTGCTGCACCAGCACACCAGCGCGCGAGGCCGCCTCATCGCCCCAGCGGCACCAGCATACCAGGCAGCGCAGCAACAAGCCCGCAACGCATAAGGCAGCCCGTAAGTGCCAAGCTGCCGCTTGATGCTTTCCCTCTACTTCCTTGCAATTTGAAATCCTATTTTAGGTAGGATCAAAACTCCTAATTGCAATAGAAGATAGATGACCTCCTCCTACAAGGTAATGAATTCCTAGTCCAGGTATGTTTCTAACTTTTTACTCTAACTAAAACTTTTTAAGAATAGGATTTGATCACTATATAAAGTAATCAAGAAAAGGAGAATGAGGAAGAGCTTCACCCTTTCCTTGTTCGGTGCAATCAAATTAGTGATCAAATTACTAGCTTAAGAGATGATTTTAACAACATAATTGGGAATTTGGATGACCTCTTCAATTTATTGGAGAAGGCTATTCATAAACCAATTTAGGTTTAGTTTTTCAATTTTGAGTTTCTTGTTTTTAGATTTAAGATTTATTTTTATGCATCTTAGGATTAGTTATTTAATTTATGCTTTAATTTTCAATTTCCTTCATCTTATGTCTTTAATTTTCAAGTTTCATTAATAAACTATCTAGTTTTATTTTCCTATCACTTTAATTTTCTATTGTCCTTTATGTTTGAGTAATTATCTTTATCAAGCCACCAGGTATGTTTTCTTGAACCTTAATTCTTTATTTTTGGTAAGATATAATTGCATGAATTGTTTGCTTTTACATTGAGGACAATGTGAATTTTAAGTGTGGGGGGGGGGGGGGGAATATTTGATAGGTTTAGGTTTATTGCTTGAACAATTGAGTCATATGCTATTTATTTGTATGAGAACTTAGGATAGAAAATTGTTTGTTTTTGGATTGTTTTTGGATTGATTATTCCCCAATTTTTAAAAATTGATTTTCGAATTAAAAAAAACCCAATTTTTAAAAATTGATTTTCGAATTAAAAATTTTTTTTAAAAAGTTTTGAGAATTTCGAGTTTTTGAATTTTTCATGCATAAATTGATTAATTGATTTGATTATGATTAATGAATGCTTAGAATTTTAATAATGTTTGATTTATTGATTGAGTTATAGCATGTTGTTTGATTTCTTAGAATTAGGTATAATTGAAGTTTGTGATATGATATTATTTATTAATCGTTTCTATGATTATCTATTTCTAGAACTTGTGTTCAATCTTGATTGAAGTTATGATTGAGAAAGTATGTTATTGGTATATGTCGAGAATAAGTGTGGGGGACTACTTATAAAAAGGGTAATTAAAATTTTGTTTTCATAAAAAGAAGTGCTCTCATGACAAGAGGAGAAGAGGTGTTTCTGCATACTAAAATATATATATATATATATAAATCCATTGTTGTCACTCTTTTCTTAAACAAAAGGAGTTAGTTACCCTTGGAAAGAGGATAAGAGGCATGGAATTGCATAAATATTGTCCCTCTGAAAAAATAAAAGGAGTCCTTCTAGAGTGCTAGTAGCCTCAAAAGGGAGTTAGTAACCCCTAAATCATGAACACTTCGAGGTTAGTAACCTAAATTTTCTAAAAACAATTACCCTTGAAAATCTATTATAACCCACAATGACCCTTGATGTATATCTATGGCACTACAATCTTTTGAGTAATGGAGAAAGAGAGGAAAACATAAGCTTATAGGAAGAAGTAGTTATAGAAAGTGAAAAATAGTAAGTGATTAAAACTACTTTGATTATGGCTACTTAAGAATGATGATACTTGTTATGTCTTGATTTTTGAATTTAGTTTTATTATTATTCTTTGTTATTTTGATTTCATGATTGAATTGATTCTTTGATGAGTGTGTGAGTTCAAATTGATCTTTAGAAAAATTGATTTTTAATTAACTAACACATTGATTTGCTAAGGGACTAGCAAAGTTCAAGTGTGGGGGAAAATATGATCGAGCCAAAAACAACCCTATTTTTATGGCTATTTTACTATGTTTTTGGATCTATTTATGCTTAATTATATGCTATTTTGATGATAATTGTGTTTTAAGTTCTTAAGTGATGTGAAATTGAGAAATTGTTATTTTTCACCTCTTTTGGAGCTATTTTTATGACTTTTTACACAGATTTGAGCAAAGCAATTTTGAGCATAGGTTTGGAGATTCGAAGTTCGTGTTTGAAGACCATTTAAAGATAAATTGGAGACTTGAAGACCATTGAAGATTTATTTCAAGAAGTAAGGATTGAAGATTGGAGCTTTAATTGAAGACAAGCCATGGATAAGTTCTCAAGCTTTGGTATTTATGGATAATTTATGTGGGAAAATACTCAGCCCATATAAAATATTAATTGGAATTAAAATCCGAATTAATGACTCCTAAATCCAAGGAAATATCCAAATCCCATAGATTCCCGATTATAGTCCTAACAGGATTAGGATTCAGGCGCAGTTTTGGTAGAAAAATCTTAACTTTCTGCTCAGACCTCCGATTGAAGCCCATGAGTACTCGTTGGAAAGCTGACTCCGAGATCTACAACTTTCTTTTGAAGTCCAAGACCCAGTTCTGCCATATTCAAGCCCAAAAATGCCGTCGAAGTCACTGCACGAATTCAGCAAAATTTCAGGATCCTATTTTAACTTGGATTCTACTCTAGGAAGACTTTTAATCTAACTTGGAGTCCAAGTTAGACCCAAAACCGACTTAGACCTCTTTCCAAGTTAGGATTGGATTTTCTATGGTTATTTCCACTATAAATAGCCACCTTAGGTCTAGGTTTTTGAGGTATGCAGATCTAGAGATTTTATTTTGAAGAATTGTTGAAGATTTGGAGGAGTTTTGCTCTAGGAGCCGCCGGCCCCTCTACTTCCCATCCTTAGATAAGTTTTTCTTCTTTTCTTTGGATGCTCACTCAATTCATGAGTGAGTAATCCTTTTATTTTCTCCAATGTAGAATTTAATTGATCTCTTGACTTATATCATGGTGAGATTTTGTGCTTTTATATGAAAATTAATAGGGTATTTCTTAATATCTCTGCATGAATTCTATGTTGCTTGTTTTGATTGATTGAAGCGCGCACTTTCTTGATAAATTAAGTAGCATTAGCTAAATTAAATCTTGAAGGATTTTCGGATTTAGTTGTTTGGTAGCAATTGGAAGCGAAGGATCTTCCTTCCAAGGGATTTAAGAATCTTTGACCAATTTTTAATTGCCCATTGTGCTTGTAAATTACTAGATCTTAATGCTTTAATTTTGAGGAATTATCACACTGGATCAAGAGGTAATTGTTTAAAGAATAAAAGGGATAATTCACACTGGATCAAGAGCTTTATCTAATTAAGGTAATTTAGGATTAAATTCCAAGCAAGCTATCCATTGTTTTCATAATCTTTAGTTATCAATGATCCGTGTTATTGTTGTCAAGAGGGATATTAATTCTATGTTGGAGGGTTCTCTTAATTATTTTCTCAATTTATTCTCTGCTTTTAATTAATTGTTTTCTTTAATTTTCTTGATTGCTTTCTTAGATAGTTTTAATTATTAGTTTGATTTGATTTAATTTTACTCTCAAAATCTTTTTTATTTTATTTGTTTTGTTTTAAGAAAAAGAATAATAACCTTTCTCTCTGTGGGATCGACCCGTACTTGCCCTAGCTATCTTTAGTTAGTAATTGTTGGGATTTTATTTTTATGATTTGCTGACGACCGATCATATGTAAAAATGCCAAAAGTGCATATTAGAATTTCTTGAGGTTTTCTAATGCAATTTAGATAACTAAGGATGAATTAGTTAATTTAAATTAGAAGTGCATTTGAAATGACCCAAAATGCCCCTGGATGTGCAAAATGACCAAAATGCCCCTGGACATGTAAAATGACCAGAATGCCCCTTAAGTGATCCTAGTGTCAATTAACAAATAAATTGAATTAAATCAACAGATATAGGACAAAATGGGTGTTTACAGCTGCCCCTCTTTGTGTGCTTTCTAACTATCGAGAAGTGTGCAGAGAAGTAGTTTGTGTACTTTTTGAGAGTTAGGAAGTGCACAAAGACATAGACACCCATTTTACTGGAAAGTTACAAAAACCTTGGTTCACCGAATCCAATTTTGAAGAAACACTACACTGCACCGAGCCCACCGAGTTCATATCGAAGATGCTACATCGAGTCATCTGAATTCATCTTTGAAGATGCTACACCGAGTCATCTAAATTCATCTTTGAAGATGCTACACCGAGTCATCTAAATTTATCTTTGAAGATGCTACACCGAGTCATCTAAATTTATCTTTGAAGATGCTTCACCGAGTCATCTGGATTTATCTTTGAAGATGCTTCACCGAGTCATCTGGATTTATCTTTGAAGATGCTACACCGGCTCATCTGTATTCCTGAGAATTTCTTTTGAAAAAAGTGTTTTGATGCAAGTTAACATGGTAATGCAATGCCGGATGCTAATGTAGTGATATATGCTGATGATACGTGTGATGTAAGATGCATATGGTTTGATTTGTATATCTCTCTCTTGTCAAATTAATATGTTCATCTGTTCTGTGCACTATTCGATTTCTTGACCCCATATCTCCTTCCCACCTTAGCTCGGCTCCTTTGGACGCGTGTCCCTCCTTGTTTACTAACTTTGGCTTTTTTCTCTGGAGCTCTTTGACCCATATGTCGATCTATATTTCTTTGCATCTTTTACTGATACACTTTTAAACAATTAAAAGCGACCATTCCCATGTCCGTTTTAGTAAATTTTGAAAAAGAAAACCAATGTTTACTCGTGATAATATGATGCAAAAAGGAAACAATTTTTATTTATGCTTTGAAATTTTACCAATAAAGAAATATGTGCAAATAGAAAAGAGATAAACTTATGTACAAGGGATTTAACATATATTAACAAAAGATGCTGAAGAGATAGAGCCTCATGTCAATGAATACTCCGACGGCGGTTTTGTGATGTTTGCCGAAGGTTCTTCGAGTTTGGTTTTGACGCTGCCTCACCCAACTCAGTCTGGACCCGACCTTTACCCTTTTGACCCTAATAATTTCTTGAAGCGCATTGCCCACTGGCTATGTCCTTTCCAACTCCCGCTTGAGTCGCCCTTCACGGGTTTTCAACTCAAGTTTCTTCTTTTCCATCCTTCACTTGAGCTGCCCTTTTCGGGTTTTCAACTCAAATGACCCCCGTCGGATCCAAGCCTTTGCGGGTTTTCGGCTTGGACCCCTCCTTATACATTTATTTCTCTTTTTCCAACCTCTTTATTTTTTAGGCTTGTTTAGTTTTTTTTTTTTTTTTTTTTTTTTTATTTTTTATTTGAAAGCATAATACTTTTTAACCGCATCCGAATTGATGGGTCTGGGGAACTCTTCACCATCCATCTCCTGTAAGATTAACGCCCCACCGGAAAATGCTTTTTTTACCACGAATGGGCCTTCCCAATTCGGTGCCCATTTGCCCCTTGGGTCACGTTGTTCTGGGATAATCTTTTTTAACACTAAATATCCTTCCTTGAACTCTCTCGGGCGTGCTTTCTTATTGAATGCCCGCTCCATCCTCTTTTGGTACATCTGACCATGGCACAAGGCTGTCAACCTTTTTTCATCAATCAGATTGAGCTGATCGTACCTCTCCTGAACCCATTCGGACTCTTCCAACTTAGTTTCTCGGTACACCCGTATAGATGGTATTTCCACTTCGATGGGTACCACTGCTTCCATTCCATATACCAATGAGTACGGAGTTGCCCCGGTTGAGGTCCGGACACAGGTCCGATAAGCGTGAAGTGCAAAAGGGAGTTTCTCATGCCAATCCTTGTATGTCTCAGTCATTTTCTCCACAATCTTCTTGATATTCTTATTGGCTGCTTCTACCGCTCCATTCATCTTAGGTCTATACGCGGTGGAATTTCTATGCGCGATCTTGAACTGCTTGCATGTTTCTTCTATCAGTCCTTGGTTCAGGTTGGATGCATTGTCAGTGATGATCCTTTCTGGCAACCCATATCGACAGATGATTTCCTTCTTAATGAACTTGGTGACCACTGCCTGGGTAACGCTCGCATAAGAAGCTGCTTCAACCCACTTCGTAAAGTAATCGATCGCGACCAATATGAACCTGTGCCCGTTTGAAGCTTTGGGATTAATAACTCCAATCACATCTATGCCCCACATTGAGAATGGCCAGGGGGCTGACATCACGTGCAACGGGTTTGGAGGCACATGGATCTGGTCAGCATAAATCTGACATTTATGACATTTCCTGACATATTTGATACAATCTGTTTCCATCGTTAACCAGTAATACCCTGCTCTCATGATCTGTCTCGTCATCTTATGTCCACTGACGTGGCTTCCACATGATCCCTCGTGAACTTCCTCCATGATTTTCCTGGCCTCTACTGAACATACACACCTGAGCAGTGTTTGATCTCGACTTTTCTTGTACAAGATGTCACCTTCTAAAAGATAACCTATCGCCATCCTTCGAATCACCCTCTTGTCATTTTCTATGGCATGTTCTGAATACCTTTGGTATTTGACGTATTGGAGGATGTCAAAATACCATGGATTTCCATCTACTTCATCCTCCACACTCGTCACATGCGCTGGGGAGTCTTTCATCTGGATTTGGATTGGTCGGATCTCAGTGTTGGTCCCTATCTTGAACATGGAAGAGAGGGTTGCTAGTGCATCTGCCAACTGATTGTCCTCTCTAGGCACATGATGAAATGTGATCTTTTCAAAAATCTTGGTTAATCCTGCTATATGATCTCGATATTTGATTAACTTCGGGTCTCTTATCTGCCATTCTCCTTTCATTTGGTAAATCACCAAGGCTGAATCACCGTAAACGTCTATTCTTTTTACTTTCTTATCTAGGGCCATTTGAATTCCCAAAATGCAGGCTTCGTATTCCGATACATTATTCGTGGCTGGAAATTCTAGACGAGCTGTGGCTGGGAGATAGTCGCCTTCTGGGGATATCAGTACTGCACCTATCCCTTGCCCTGACAGGTTTGCTGCCCCATCAAAGTACATTTTCCATGTGTCTTCTTCTTGTTTCGCCTCCTCTACTTGACATATTGCCATCAAGTCTTCATCTGGGAACTCAAAATGTACTGGTTCATAGTCCTTGCTAGCTCGGTCAGCTAAGAATTCTGCTACAGCACTTCCTTTAATGGCTTTCTGAGACACGTACACAATGTCATATTCAGACAACAAAACCTGCCATCTAGCGATCCTTCCTGATAATCCGGGCTTCTCAAACACGTACTTGATCGGGTCCAACTTGGAGACCAGCCAAGTGGTGTGGTAGAGCATGTATTGCCTTAATCTATGAGCCGCCCAAGCAAGCGCACAACACATTTTCTCCAGATTCGAATATTTGGACTCATAATCGGTGAATTTCTTGCTCAAGTAATAAATTGCCCGTTCCTTCTTTCCAGTTTCATCTTGCTGAGCCAGCACACATCCCATCGAATTCTCGCGCACTGTAAGATTTAAAATTACTGGCATGTCTCTCACTGGTGGTATTAAAATTGGCGGGTTGGATAGATATTCTTTAACTTTGTCGAAAGCAACCTGACAATCTTCATCCCATTCTCCTGGATTTTTCTTCTTAAGCAACTTAAAAATCAGATCACACTTTGCTGTTAGTTGAGATATGAAACGGGCTATGTAATTTAACCTACCCAGAAATCCTCTTACTTCCTTCTGGTTCTTTGGTGTGGGTAAGTTTTGAATGGCCTTCACTTTATATCTACCTCAATTCCTTTTCCACTGACTACAAATCCAAGTAATTTCCCTGATGTGGCTCCAAAAGAGCATTTTGCCGGGTTAAGCTTAAGCTGGAACTTTCGAAGTCTTTCGAAAAGCTTTCTTAAATTCACTATGTGCTCCTTCACTGATCGAGCTTTGGCAATCATATCATCGACGTACACTTCAATCTCCTTATGCATCATGTCATGGAATAGATTCACCATAGCTCTCTGATATGTTGCCCCGACATTCTTCAATCCAAACAGCATGACCTTGTAACAAAACACTCCCCAAGCCGTAACAAATGCGGTCTTCTCCTGATCTTCTGGAGCCATCTTTATCTGATTATATCCTGAGAATCCATCCATAAACGAGAATAGTGAAAATCCCGCAGTGTTATCTACTAGCACATCAAATATGTGGCAAAGGGAAATTATCTTTTGGGCTTGCTCGATTCAAGTCTCGATAGTCCACGCACATCCTAACTTTTCCATCCTTCTTCGGTACTGGGACCATATTCGCTTGCCATTTTGGGTATTTTGCTTCTTCCAAGAACCCTGCATCAAGCTGTTTCTTAACTTCTTCCTTAATCTTTAATAGCATATCTGGCTTCATCCGTCTTAACTTCTGTTGAACCGGCTTACATTCTGGTCTGATGGGTAATCTATGCACTGCCACTTCCGGATCCAAACCTGGCATATCTTGATATGACCATGCAAATACATTGGCGTATTCCCTCAACAAATCTATCAACTCCCGTCTTTCTTTTTCTGACAAATTGGAGCCGATTTTGACTTCCCTGGGTTCCTCTTTCGTACCCAAATTAACCGATTTCGTGGGCTCCTTATGTGGTAATATCTGCTTCTCTTCCTGTTCTACTAATCTCAAAAGGTCTGGGGGTAGGGCCGGGTCCTCAATGTTTTCATTGTCGGGCTCGTCGGCAAAAACCGGTTTCTCGAAGTCGAACCCTGGCTCGTCACGAGCGTCTTTGCATTCATCGTCATTCGGCCTGAGAAATAAAGCAACAAAGATATATATACCAAAGAAAAGAATATATATATAACTAATAATCATGAATGAATAATATGAGAATGAGAATATGATAAAAGGGGTATGGGTGAAACTTGACGGTGTATTTCATTGTCTTAAAAGAAAGTGAACACATGATAGGTTGATATTTTGAAAAGAAAACTCCAAACATGGTATTGTCATTGACATTCTTCGGGGTACTAGTTTTAAGATTAAAGATTATTACATCTCTGAGTTATCCACAAAGATTGCTCTCTCATATTCAACCCAATTGCTCAAAACCTCTCCTGGGGCTAACTCGCGAATCCATGGGCAATCTTCCTCCTCCTGACCATCATCTGAGACAGCGTTGACATCCAGATCTTGCAGCTTCTTCACTATCTCTGGCTCTTCCTCTGTCCTGTCATTATTGACCCAACCGACCAACTTGAAAGTTTCAAACAAAGGCGGGAACTTCATCTTCTCTTCCTCTACTCTGTGTCCCATCCTTGCTAGCTTTCTCTTTTTCAGTCTCTCCTCAGCTTCGGCCCAATCCTTAGCCGTCGGCTTGAATCCCAATCCGAAGGGGCCCTCATGTACAAGTATCTCAATAGCCTGTGTGATTCCGTGTAGGTCCCTCCCCAAACCTTTTCCTTCTTCGAACCCTTTCCTTATCATGCATCGGATACTCATGACGGAGTAATCCATCATGGTCTTTGGGATAACCTCAGCAACCTCAAAAGTTCTGAAGGAGCATTCATACGACCCCTCCGGTGGTTCCACATATGAAAAACCTGATGTGCTTGCTACCACAAAATCCTCTTCCCCTTTGACTTCGACAAACTTTTCTGGGGTAAGGAATTTAACCACCTGATGTAAAGTTGATGGGACGGCTCCTGCTTGATGTATCCATGGTCTTCCCAGCAGACATGAATAGGAAGGATGTTGTATATCCAGCACTTGGAATACTGAGGGGAATGGTACTCCTCCCACTTCAATGGTTATTTCCACCTCTCCTATGACACTCCTCCTGGTGCCATCAAAAGCCTTCACGATTAGGTGGTTAGCTTGGATGCGGGCTTCATCTACCGGTAATCTCTTCAGCATCTTAAGGGGTAAGATATTCAGGGCGGAACCATTGTCAATCAAGACGTTGCCCATGCTCACCTCTTGACATTTGATCGTGATGTGCAACGCCTTTATACTATTCTTCATCCCCTTTGGAATATCTTTCTCTGCAAAGGCTATGAATCCGTGTGCTGATATGTTTCCCGCCATATGATCAAGGTCAGCAACACTAATGTTCTGGGACACGTACGATTGATTCAAAACCTTCAACAGCGCCTTTCGGTGTGCTTCAGAATTCAATAGCAGGCTAAGAATAGAAATCCTGGCAGGCAACCTATTTAACTGTTCAATTACCCGGTACTCACTCTGCTTAATGATCTTTAGAAATTCGCATCCTTCATGCTCTGACACAGGTTTCTTGACTGTTTCTTCCTCTCTAGGTCTACCCACTTTCTCTTGTTCCCATCTATTAGTCTCTGGTATTACAGTCTCTTCATTCTTCTCTTGAACCGCTTCTGCAATTTCCGGCGAGTATACTCTGCCGCTTCTGGTCATTCTCCCAACTCCAGACACATTTGCCGAACTGTTTTCCCCAGACGGCGTAACCCCTCTGCAGACGTATCTCCATGGTACCTGATGAGTGTCCGCATAGGAGAACGGCTGTGGAGGAATTACAACTACAGGGGCCTCTGATCTTTGCATATGAGCTGGTAGTATCGTTGGCGGCCTCGATACAAAAGGTTTAGGCGAAATCCTGGATGGAGCCGGTATAAATGGCGGAGGTCTTATCCTTGGTGGGGTTGGGATAAAAGGTTGCATGTATTCCTCTATCACTACACCGAGCTCTCGTTCTTTTCTTTCTACATAAAACTCGATTCCCCGGTCATCCAGTAAGTTCTGAAATTTCTTCCTAAAACTGCTACATTCTTGAATTCCATGCCCCAAACCATGATACGGGCATACCTCATCTAAATCTCCTTCCCCGAACTCTCCTAGGGATATCAATTCTGTTTTCACTAAAGCTTTATATATTGTGGCCATTGGAGTAACCACCTCTCCAACTTGTCTTTTAACCATTTCAGACTTATCCAACGTATTCACTTGATTCCCACCGTGATTAGGTAATGGGTTAGCTGAGGCTGGATTTGCGAAGCTCAACTTCCCCGACCTCACCAAATCCTGTACAGCATACTTCAATCTAAAGCAATCTTCTATAGCATGTCCTTCGGCCCCCGAGTGAAACTTGCAATGAGCATTGGCGTTGTACCATTGTGGTCTCGGGTGCCTCAAGGGATTGGAGAAAGGCAACTTCACCAGTAATCCTTGGTGTAATAACTGTGGCAAGAGCTCAGTATAAGTATATGGGATCGGGTCGATCGAGACTCTTTCTTTCATCAGGTCTCTTCCCACTGGAGCTCTCGGTTGAATGGCAAGAGGCGCACTAGGGCGCTGATTTTGCGGCCTTTGCTGAAACGACGTTCCCCCAACAACACTGACATCCCTAGAAGGCTGAGTATAGTAGGTATTTGCTGGATACTGATGATAATACCCTCTAAGCCTGAAATTGTACCCGTAATTCCTTGGGTAATATTGTTATCCTGGGTTCCTAGGCCTGAAATCCACTTCTCCTACTGAGTGTACTTCTCCTTCCTTCCTCCTCTGACCCCTCTTGGCGTGCTCACTCACGTCATCCATGTATCCCATTTTCATTGGTGCCTCCATGGCTTCCCCAGTCATAATCAAGCTGGAATACGACTCTGTCATTTTCGGGAGCAATGCCTTGAAGTATTCTTTGGGCAAGGTTCTTAGGAATAAAGAATTCACTTCCCTCTCGGGTAGCCTAGGCACCATCAGCGCCACTTTTCTGAATCGCTGTCTATAGGCCGTCAAGGATTCGTCGGGCTTCCTCGCCATATTTGTCAGTGTGTCCCGAGTGGGAGCCAGATCCATCAGATACTTGAAGTGTGCTAGAAAGGCCTTTGTCATGTCACTCCAGCTCTGAATTTTCCTTGGATCCAGTTGGTTATACCAAGTGATAGCTGACCCAGTCAAACTGAACATGAAGCTATACATTAGAAACTTGTTGTCGGTTGAAAAGGGCGCCATCTTGTTCTGGAAGCTGAGTATGTGATCCCGGGGATTCTTCGTGCCATCATATTTCTCAAATTCTGGCATCTTGAATTTGGGAGGAATAATCACCCCTTTAGCTACTGCAGTACTGGTGACACTAGGAATCCCGAGATCTTGAATTCCATCCATGCTTCTCAGCCTGTCCTCTATTCTTCCTTCGATCCTCTGCCAGAACTTCTCCTCCTCTACGTCCTTTCTCAAACTTTCTTCTCCTGTGAGGTCAATAGGTCTGGTTGCAGCCATTCCTGGCGGATACAACGGAGAATAATCTTGCTGTGAAGACGCTCCAATATGGAATTTTGGGGGTAAAGGGTTAGAGGTTCCAAGTGGTGGTGGAAAGGGGAACCGAAATCCACCAGACATTGGTGTTTCAGAAACAGTTGGCCTAGTCGCCGTTCCTGATAATGGTGGGAAGCCAAACGATGTGCCCCTAGACGCCGGAAGATCTGTCACTACGGGCTTGGTTGTTGCTCCTGTTGGCGGTGGGAACATAAAGGGTGCTCCGCCGAATGCGAAAGGATTGGTGTTTTCGGCTTCCACCCCAGTCATCCCTGCACTCGCAACCGGCATCCCTCCGGTCGGGTCTTCCACATTTTGGGTGCTACCTTCCACACCTTTTCCCTTCATTAGCTGCATTATAATGCTTCTCATTTGCTCCATCTGAGCGTTAGTAGTTTCTTCACGGTGAGCGTTCGTCCCGGCGAGCTAACTCTTCTTTCAACCGTTGAATTTCCGCAGTTGGATCGTCCATTTTCCTGGCACTGCATCTGGTATTATACTGCCGAACTCGATGATATTGCTTCTTCGGTCGTGCTATCTTGACACCTTTATTATCAAAACCTTTAATTAGAAATCAGAATTAAATCTTTTATTAGTATGAGTGGATGGATGAATGAATGCCCTAAAAGGAAGAGCCTACGGGGCTTCTCCACCATTGTAGTTGAATCCGTAATTCTTCGCTTTTATATCGGGAACCATGACTTTGTGCATTCACATAAGTCATAGTATCATTCGCACTGGCATTTATGCAAAGTGTATGTATGAATAACTGAAATGACCCTAAAGGAATGTTATGAAGATTCTCCACCATTGTGGTAGCCCTCCATAACTTGATTTTGTGCATTCACATAAACCAAACATCCTTTATGCATTAATGATTATGTAATAGCTGGTCACATAATACCAAAAAACCAAGAGATTGGATTAACTCAAAACAAGGTTTAAAACTCCACATTATTACATCACCGACTCATTCAAACTTGATTATAATCTTAAAACACTTGTTCATTCAACTAGTCTAATCTGACTCTACATATCCTGCATCGTCGGCCTCCTCTTCCCGCTTGCATTTATCAAAGTCTTCATTCAGGGATATATTCTTGTAGGCATTGATGAATGACCCGAAAAGCTGAATCACTTTCTCCAAACACTCTAGGATCTCATGTTCCCCTACTTCTCTGAGCGCTCTCCGATCGCAGACCCTTTGAAGCTCCTTCTTGACTTTCTTGGCCTTTGTCACTCCTGCTCGTACGTATTTCTACAGCTCTAACAACTGATTAGTGCGAGTGTGATAGCCATCTTCCCACTTGTAGAGCTTATACCGGGTGAAGAACCATGTACGCTGTACTTCTTCTACCTCCGCTCTGCACACCAAATACTCTGACTCGAGATTTTCGAAATCAGCCTGACGTTTCTCAGCCAGCTCTCCTAAGCGGATGATCTCAGCGTCTAAGTTTTGGATCTGAACTTCATGGGTGGCATTCCTTAACACGGATTGCACTTCGCGCTCCGCCGCCCTTCCCCTTTCTGCTATAAGCTGATCCGTCAGGGTGGTGATCTTCTGATTGGCGTCAGCAAGCTCTGCCTCCTTTCCTTTGAGGATTCTGATTTCTTCATTTTGACGCCGGACCAAAGAGGCTAAATTGTTACTAAGATCTCTTTCCTCCACCAATTCCCCACTGAGGCTCCGATATCTGTCCTCGATTTCCCTGTTTTCCTCCTCCAGCGCAGCATATTCGGAATTTTCCTCAATAACGGCGACCTTCCTTCTTTTCAGTTCTATGGCTTTCTCCCGGAATGCATCTCTGGAATGGCCAAGCCTTCTATTCTGATTACCACAGAATTCTGCTATCTCTTTTTCCTTCTGATGGTCCTGTTCCAAATTCTCCTTTCTTTTGACCAATTTATCTATCTGGACTTGTAGGGTCCCAGCTGTTTCTGACATTTGTGCTTTCTCCTTTTCCCACTTGGTCTTTTTCGACTGAAACTTCTCCTCTAATTCCCGGAGTACGGCCCCTTCGCGCAAGCGCTTGTTCTCAATCCTTAACTTAGTGAGCTCATCTTCACTGTTTGCCCCCAATCTTATCCTCGGGTTCTTGTCAGGAGGTGGGGCTAAGCTCGCAACTATTTCCCTATGCCATAGTACATATTCTGGAGATGGTGTTGTCTCATATGGCGAGTCGACTACATATTCCCACTGAGAATTCTTCCACTGAAGTGCCTTAGATCTTGCTATGTCGACCTCCAACTGCGACCCATGCTCAATGTCGATACTGCACAAGCCCTGCATGTCGGGAATGAACTGCCCCACCTCGAACTGCCATCAATAGCATGAATGACTCCCCACCACTTCTATGTACTGGAATCTTGTCCCTCATCCATCGGGCTCTCCACACAATGTTGCTGTGCCCACATTCCTTGAACCAGTCTATCCATTCCTGCACTGTCTTCTTAACCCATGCGATATTCCTGAATTCCTTAATAGGATTGCTATCCCGAAACTGAATGGCCATCTTAGAAGTATCGATCAAAGGCAAGTGGGTCTTCATCCAGATAGTCAACATGGCCGCACTTCCAACAACTCTTCCTTCCCCGGATCTCCTG
Source organism: Corchorus olitorius (assembly GCA_001974825.2). NCBI lineage: Eukaryota > Viridiplantae > Streptophyta > Magnoliopsida > Malvales > Malvaceae > Corchorus > Corchorus olitorius. Next base: position 18,853 of record AWUE01012157.1, read on the forward strand.
CAGTGATTTAGAGATCGGATAGTCTCTGCCACGATTGCCGGCGAGATGTCAAAACCATGCTTAGCTTGATCCTGGATATCAATCATCAACTTATCTACATGTGACAAAACCTTCGGAAATATGATCAATCCATAAATCAAAAGTGCTATTAACTGGGACCCTTTCTCTTCATTTCCCAAATGTTCTTCGGCTTTCTGAACCAGATAACTCTCTTTGAAGGCCCTCACCCCAATGCTCAAAGTTTTTAGCTCAGGCATCCATCGCTCTGCCTTATCCCCTGTCATCTCAGAAATGTGTTTACTGACCTGAGGATATAACCTCCTCCAATAGATCTTGTCATTAGGCTTCCTGTATGTGAACTCATCTGAAGGAAACAACATTGAACGGTATTCCTCTACTGTAGGCACCATATCCACCTCATTGAAAACAAAGCAGCGTCGTGCAGAATCCCAAAAATGTACCATGGCTCTCAACAACGAATGATCGACCTCGGCATCGATCAGAGACCCGATGAGCCCGTATTTCTACTTAAAATGTTCTTTGTATGAAAACCTTGCCCACAAACTCTTTAACTTATCCAGGGTGCTCTGACTAGTATCGAAATGGGTCACAGGCGGGAACTCAATGCCATAGTCCAGAGATGTCACAACTCCCTTCCTCTGTTGTTCCGTCTCATTTCTCGGCAAACTCCCAATTGGCAATGCTGCACTCGTGCTTTCTTCTGCCGGTTGATGTGTGGGTCCCGCCACGCTTGATTCACCCTTTTTCTTGGTTTTTTTCATTATATGACCACCTAATGCAAATGAATGCATGGAACGAAATAGAAAAGAGAGAAACACAAAAGAACCCAAGTTAGTAAAGGAAGGAGAGCGCATAAAGTAAATAACAATGCCGGAATTGAAAAGAAATGATGCCCCTTTTCACATTTAAAAGGTTTTCCATAAAACTCGGACGCCAAGGTTCTTCTTGGGCAGGTAGTCTATTTATTGAGAGTAAGGAGAAGCCACTCTTTCTACGGTCCGTATTTTCAAAACGAAAGGGTAAAGGTTAGGAATGTTCCCTATGTGTACCAACTTATATGCTGGGTCAGTCCACACGTACTTAGCAGGTTCCCAATTTCGACCCGGCAGGGTCTCGTTGGGTGGAGGTTTTTCGCACAACCTATACGGGGACCTGGTTGGTCCCACGAAGGCTTGCTTATTGTACCTCCCAAAATCTAATCACGGTGACAGAGATGTAAATGCAAGATGCAATCTAAGTGATGTGTGTGAAGGAACAACTCACCATTACCCTAAAACTACACCTGACAGACCTAGTAACTAACCACAACAAGAGACAAAGAAAACAAGAGACATGGGTGAAAATAACAGAAATATCTAAGCACGAGAGCAGTAAAACATTAAAACAAACAAAACAAAACAAACCAAAACGAAACAAAACAACCATTTTATTAACCCTAGATCTTGTTTAAACTACGTGAGGCCTGACTCTCTATGTCCCCAGTGGAGTCGCCAAGCTGTCGAAACGTTCGGGTCCGAGGAACCCTATCGAAACGACGTTTGGTAAGAAGGAGTCGCCACTAATCTTTTTTATGGTGCGATTAGCCACCTAAAGGCCACCTAGGTCTTCTGAGGTCCGGTGCTTGGCATGGGACCCACTAAACCTAAGGTCCGGTCATGTAACCTAAGTCTAGGTTCGGGAGTCGATTACGCTCGGGGAAGGATTAGCACCCCCGAGTCGCCCGTCAAGTGACGGTACCTCTAGTTTAACTAGATCTACTGGGTCGGAAAGAAAAGTTGGTTGCTTTTAATCTTAATCTTGATTATTAAAAGGGTTATAAAAAGAAATCAAAACCATTTTTGAAAACGATGACGAGAATTCGAAGAATATAATCGAACACTGTCGATTAATTCAATCACGATTCTCATTCACTGTTTGCTCTCTTGTTAATCCTTTTCTCTTCGAAAAGGAAATTTTGAAAATGCTATGACAAAACCTTTTTACCATTTGATTTCTTCTAAAAAAAACTTACCAATTTTATCAATTTCCAAAATCTTCTTTCGGATTTCTTTATTTTCCAGAATCTTCTTCTGGGACTATCCAAACTTTTATTT
>AWUE01012158.1:0-25309 GCA_001974825.2 Corchorus olitorius
AATAAACAAATTACAAACTAAACTCACAATCGTGAGACTTGAACCCACCTCACGGTACAAGCACAATGCACCTACTAGTTGAACTAACAACTCGGGTGCTATGATTAAATTTACTAAACTTCATTATATGAACAATAATTATATAAATAAATACTAAATCAGTTATATGAATAATTTATGATAAGTTTATAATTAGTAAATTGTTTTTTTACATAATGAATAAATAATAATAATTATTTAGTAATTTCTTGACAAATTTTTTCATCTTAGGTTTTACTACCATACTAATAATCTCACCGATAAGGGTTGTAATAATATTTTCATTTTGTTTTTGTTCAAAATTTTCATTTTTATGGATACTTATAATTTTAATTGATGTAATGAAATAACTTAAATTTAGGCATTATAGAAATAAGAAGTAATCACGTTAATGTTGAAGAGGTTCTTAAAAGAAATGTTGAAGAGGTTGGTTGAGATTAAAATTGATCAAGAGTTTGTCTTGAATAAAAAGATTATATAATATATCAATTAATGAATATTATACAAGAATTAAAATATTAATTGTAAATGTCATTTTTGAAATATGTTTAACAATTAAGAGTATAATGGACGATTTAAAAGTTTTACAGGTGAACGTACTTTTAATATAGTATAAATTAAACTGACCCATGTGATTCTAATTCTTGTGGTTTTAGTGGCAAGGAAAAATTATTAGATGAACCGCTTTTATTATCAGTCATGATTTCATTCAATCAAACTATTCTCAGTCTTAAAATAATTGTAAAGTTGGGTAAAACTGTAGAGCTCTCCATGGACCGAGTCGGGCCCATGCTTGATATCAGTGGATAAGTTGCTTGTCTAAACCCGCCCCGTTTGGAAAACGGGCCTAAGAAATTTTTCCAAATCTGTCCAAATTTTATAAAGTTTTGTCCAAGCCCTTCCATTTTACTAATTAATATATATTATTTATTCATTATTTATTGGTAAATATAAATTATCTAATAATCAATTTTTTTAACAGAAATAATAATCAAAGTTGAATGAATTAATATTAATTGTAATATTTTACTAAATAATTACCTAACAATAGGCTAATAATTTTATAAATGAATTTAATTAATCTAGTAATTAAAAATTTTATATTATTAACGGGCCGGGCTCGGGCTTAAATACTCAAAACTAAGCCCGACCCGTTTTCTAAACGGGCGTAAAAAAATTTCCAAGCCCGTCCAACGGGTCTAAAATTTATGTCCAAGCCCTCCCAAATATCGGGCGGGCTTACGGACTTGGACGGATAGTCTGACCCTTGGACAGCTCTAGGTAAAAGAACCTATAATTTTGACCATTAACTATGAAAAATTATATAAAACAAAATTTTAAAAAAATATGTTTTAGTTAAATTAAGTTTTAAGCTTTTTAAAACATAATTTTAATAATTTCAATTGTATTTAATTTCTTTTTATGATTAATGGTCAAATTTTAACTGCTTTGACCCAATTGGGCCAGTTATTTGTGACAGGGAATATATACTATATATTATTTTTAGTGACTATGGAAATTATTTAAAGGCCAAATTGAGGATTAATGTGGTGCCTCCTTTTGGCCCTTTTTGGTTTTTTCTCACTTTTCGGGTGACTAAAAAGGCCCTCGATGAATTTCCTCCCTTACTTTTCCTGCTGTTCTTTTTTGTTATTTTTAATTTTTATGTTAATGATTAACTATGTGATTGAGCTAAAAACAACCCTATTTTTATGGCTATTTTATTATGTTTTTGGATCTATTTATGCTTAAATATATGCTATTTTGATAATATTTGTGTTTTGAGTCTTGAAGTGATGTGAAATTGAGAAATTGTTGTTTTTCACTACTTTTGGAGCTATTTTGATGACTTTTTACACAGATTTGAGCAAAGCAATTTTGAGTATAGATTTGGAAGATTCGAAGTTCGTGTTTGAAGACTATTTGAAGATAATTTGAAGACTTGAAGATTATTGAAGAATTATCTCAAGAGCAAGAATTGAAGATTGGAGTTTAAATTGCGAAGGATTAAAGACAAGCCATGGATAAGTCTTTAAGCTAAGAAATATTAGATATTTTATATGGGAAAATACTCAGCCCATATAAGTCCATAATTGGAGTTAAAAACCCAATTAATGCCGCCTATATCCAAGGAGTTATCCAATTCCCGCTTATTCCCGCTTCTAGTCCTAACAGGATTAGGTTTCAGCGCAGTTTTGATAGAAAAATTATAACTTTCTACTCAGACCTCAGTTTGAAGCCCGTGAGTACTCGTTGGAAAGTTAACTCCGAGATCTACAACTTTTCTTTGAAGTCCAAGACTCAGTTCTGCCGATTTCAAGCCCAAAAATGCCGTCGAAGTCCCTACACGAATTCAGGATTTTTCAGGATCCTATTTTGACTAGGATTTTGGTTCTAGGAAGACTTTTAATCTAACTTAGAGTCTAAGTAAGGCCCTAAACCGTCCTAGATCTCTTTCCTACTTAGAATTGGATTTCCTAGGGTTATTTCCACTATAAATAGCCACCTCCTGTAACACAAATCACACACCTACATATTATTCACATAGATATTTTCTCTTCATCTATTTTTCTTTAGATCTAGTTTTTTAGACAAGAGTGCCGCCACCCTCTCTATCCATAGAGAGGTGCGGTATACCTAGGTATTTTGCAAGGAGATTTCGCCCCCTTTTAGTCCTGTAAGAACTCTTATGCCGCTCATGGATTTGGGAAAATCCATGAGTAGCTAAATTCTTAATACTTCTGATCCTTTGGTGAATTCAATCAATTGATATGGTGAGATTTTTGTGCTTATAATTTAGTATTCTATTTTTTATAGATAGCATGTTAAACTCTGTTTTATTCCATGACCTTGATTTTTATTGATTTATGCGGCTGATAAATTGATAATTTGAGAGATCGATTGCTAAGTCAAGCGGAACAATTACCCTCGAGTCTGATTGTTTGGTAGCGCATTGATGACGTTTAATAGACGCTCAATGAGTTTTTCATGCCAGTGATCGGATTTTTACTGATTGTTGTATGGTTTTACTGGTTAAACATGTGTGAAAGAACTAATTAAATAGTTAATCTTAATGCTTTGTTGCTTGGTGAAAGCCTTAATCGGGTAATTGATTTGTTAAGTTAACAATAGGGGTAATTTAAGTCTTAATCGGGTAATCTTATCTAAATAACATGTTAGGGTTTTCCCTAGGCCAGTTATCATCAAGGATTTAATATTGAATTCATCTTTTAAATCAAGGACCCATAATCAATTTGATTGTTTTCTACCATTGGAGAAGAAGTATGCTTTTTAATTATTGTTTTCTTTCTTATTTTCCAGAGATCTAGATTTAGTTTACTTTGTTTTGTTTCTAGTATAATTGCTTTATTTTTAATTGTTATTCTTTAAACTCTGTTTTTACATATTGTTTTGAGTGATTTTTAAGGATTGTATCTTCGGATAAAGTCTATCGACCTTCTCTGTGGGATCGACCCCTACTTACCCTATCTACTTAGTTAGGATTTTGTGGGGATTATTTTTATGATTGCTAACGACCGATCATAAATTTTGGCGCCGTTGCCGGGAAAGTAACGAATAGACTCATCTGAAAGACGAATCTTGGGAATTTTCTCTTTGTTTCTGCGTTTCTGCTTTCTGATCTAAAAAAAAAAAATTTCGTTTTTCTTTTATTTTCCTTATTTGCGTTTTCTCTAAAAAAAAGATTTTGATTTTTGCGTTTTTAAGTTTTGTCTTTCGTCTTTGTAAAAAAAAAGATTTTGCGTTTTTAATTTTTTTTTAAAAAAAATTTGTTTTGTGTTTTTGCGTTTTTCTAAAAAAAAAGTTTTTGCGTCATAATTTTTTTTTTTGCGTTTCTTAAAGAAAAAAAATACTTTCTTTATTTTCTGTCTTTAATTTTTAATTTTGTTTAAGAACTGTTACTACTAACAATTTTTCTTTTGAGTTTTTTTTAGTTTTTCTAGGAAATTGCATGCCAAAGACAAGAAGTAGTGGTATAGAAGACTTTGAATTTGATCCAGAGCCAAAAAGAACACTATTTTCGTTGAGGAAGGATAAATCAAGTTGACGACAAGAAAAGGAGTCATCCAATTCGAGTTCTCAATCAAGTTCTCCTAGATCTGCTGCTTGAACATCGTCACAAGACATGGCAAACAAAGAACCTAAAACCCTAAGAGAGCTTTCTGCACCAAACGTCAATGCACAACGCTTAGCAATTCGATACCCAGATACGACTGCAAATTTTGAGATTTAATCTGGATTTTTTCAGATTTTACCCAAATTTCATGGTCTGTCTGGAGAAGATCCTCATCGTCTTCTAACAGATTTCCAGATTGCCTGCACATCAACAAACATTCAAGGTATCACTGAAGACCAATTCAAGCTAAGAACTTTTCCGTTCACTCTTGTGGATCGTGCAAAAGATTGGTTGTACCTCTTACCAACTGGTTCAATCACATCTTGGACGAGCCTTAAGAAATTGTTCTTGGAAAAGTACTTTCCTGCTCATAAAGTATCAAGTATAAGGAAGGAGATTTGCGGAATTAAGCAACGCCATGGAGAAACAATGCATGAATATTGGGAACATTTCAAGACACTATGTGCGAGCTGCCCCAATCATCAAATCGTTGAACAGTTGCTGATCCAATACTTCTACGAAGGACTCCTACCGTTTGACAGATCTTCTATAGATTCTGCAAGTGGAGGAGCTTTCATAGACAAAACTCCTACCGATGCTTGGATTTTAGTGGAGAACATGGCTGCCAACACTCAACAATTCGGATCTCGAGAAGACTATTCAAGAGAAGGCAATACCAAAAGAATCAATGAAGTCTCTACCTATCCCACCTCACTGGAGCAACAACTTCAAGAAACAAATCAACAAGTCGCTGCGCTCACTGATTTATTCAATGCGAATTTTTCAAGTGTGCCTAAGAGTTGTAGTATTTGTAAACAAGGACACTACACTAATAAGTGCCCTTCTTTGGAACACACAGCTTAAGAAGTCAATGTTGTTGGAATGCAAGGAGCATATCAGAGGAAGCCTAAACCTTATTGGAGAGCCGAGCAACCAAGGCAACAATATGGGAACCAATATAACTATCAAGGAAGGCTAATGAATTATTAAAGGCCTAATTTTCAACAATCTTCACAAGTTGTCGAGATACAATCGATGAAGGAAGCTATTGAGGTGATGAGGAAACAATTCAGTCAATTGGCTAGTGACATGAGTGAACTCAAGACACAAGGTCAACAAAGGATCCCATCTCAATCCAAGGTACCTCCTAAGGAGAATGTAAGTGCAATCACCTTAAGGAGTGGAAAAGAGTTGGAAAACCCTTTTCCTACCCATGTCGCACAAGATGAAGGAGAGCTGAGCTATACCAAAGAAGAATTGTAAGTGCCTGACAAAGAAGTCAAGATTGAAGATGATCCTAGAAGAAAAGATGGCGCAACCACCAAGAAGACTGCCGCCGACAAGACTGATTCCAAGGTAGATGCCGCCATTCCTTTTCCATCAAGATTGAAGAAGTCAAAGAAACAAGATGATGATCAAGATATTTTGGAGATACTTCAAAAAGTTGAGGTCAACATCCCACTTCTTGCGGCTATTCAACAAATTCCAAATTATGCAAAGTTACTTAAGCAACTTTATACCAACAAGAAAAGGCTACAAGGTAAGGTAAGTACTGGAGTGAATGTTTCTGCTATGCTTCAAAAGAGTTACCTCCTAAGTGCAAGGATCCAGTTACGTTTTCTATTACTTGTTCTATTGGAAGAAGTGTTATAGAGAATGCTATGCTAGATTTAGGAGCATCTTTAAGCGTAATGCCTTATTCTTTTTATCAATCTTTAAATCTTGGTCCTTTGAAAACTACTGATGTGATTCTGCAGTTAGCCGATGGATCTTTGGTTCATCCCAAAGGTGTTCTAGAGAATGTCTTAATTAAAGTTGAACACTTGATTTTCTATTGACATCTTTGTTATGGAGATGGAACATTCGGAAGATCAATGTCCTCTTTTATTAGGAAGACCTTTCTTAAGAACTTCTCATACTAAAATTGATGTATTCGATGGTGATATAATCCACCCTAGAATTTCATCTCAATCGCCATTGAATTCTAACAAGTTTGTTTGTGTTGTGAATGTTAAAAGTGTTAAGAAAGGAGCCAGTAAAGAATCTTCATCGATGACATCTACTCAGATTTGCAAAGGAAGACTAAGGATAGTAACTTTTCAGCAACGCAAAGTTGAGCTTTTTTATCGAGCTTGGGACATATTCAAGAAGCTCTGCGCAACCTGCCCTCGCCATGCCATATCACAACAACTTTTGATTACATACTTCTATCAAGGATTAGGAGTAGATGGTCAAATTCTTGTGGATAGCGTGGACAACATCTCTTTATTCGATAGAACCCCTGATGCTGCATTTGAAGCACTGGAATCTCTGACTAAAACAATTGCACCCCCTAGCTTTAAAAAGAGAAAAGCAAAGGAAGAACGAGAAGCCAACAAGCAAGGAGTTCAGCCCCAAGGAGAGAAGCAGAAGGTGAATAGGATAGGATCGGCCATCCTCATTCATGGCCCGGATAGGATCAGCTATACCCGAGCCACGTCGAGACATATGCCCGGTCACGGCCCGGTTAGCGAAGTCACCTGCCCGGTCATCCGCGCCGCCTGCCCGGTCATCCCGCCTTCCTCCACGCCATCCCAGGTTCCACTCGAGCCGCCTGCCCGGCCACGCCCGGCACCACCTGCACCAGCCGCGCCTCATGCCCGGCTAGGACCGGTCACAGCCAAGCCAAGTGCCCGGCCATGCCCGGCCACAACTGCATCCTTTGCGCATCATACCCGACCATATCCGCCCAAAGTCGCGCCACTACCAAGCCCCAACCGGCCATTCACCGTGCCACCACCGGCCATGCCCGTGCCATCACCATTCCAAGCCGTCACATCACCTTTAATGATTTCAAGTCTTGATAAAATTCAACTTGAAGTTCTCAAAGCCATCAATGATACTCTCAGAATCCTTGTGGACTTGTTGAAGGAATATATCCATAGTTCCTTCACCCTTGAAGAATAATTTCTTTAAGGCGGTCTAGCCAAAGACCTTAAAGAAAGGCGCTTATTGGGAGGCAACCCAATGATTTCACATGAAAGAACCGAAGGAAAGCAAATGGAGCTTAATTTGGACGATTGCAAGTTGAATTCGAAATGAGTTAAGTTTCAGAAGCAATGATGGAACTTATGCCTACAAACAGAGAAGCTTTCTTTAACGCTATCTTTTTAATTTTCCTAGCATTATTTTGTCTTGATTGATTGCATTGATTGCTTGCCTATTCTTTGATGTGAATTAATTGTTAGTGTTAGTTTTTATTTCCTGCATTTAAATAAACCACATGAGCATGCATAATATCGATTGTTTGTGTTAATCTCATATGTGTTTCCATATTGAGGACAATGTGTCTTTTCAGTGTGGGGGAGAGAGTCTAGTCTAATGGGAAATTTACATGCATAATCAATGCCATAATTTTTTCAAAAATTTTGAATTTTATGCATGTATTGAGTGATTTGATTTAATTATGATTGAAGAATGCTTAGAATTTTCAAGAATATTTTATCTGATTGGTTGATTGATAGTATGATATCTTATTTCTTAAAATTAGGTGTAATTAGAGTTTTGTGATAAAAGCATATTGTTCATTATTTCTACGATTGCCTATTTCTAGAACTTGTGTTTAATTTTTATTGAAATTACAATTATGAAAGTATGTTATGGATATGTCAAGAACAAGTGTGGGGGACTACTTATATAAAAGGGTAGTTAAAAAACTTGTTTTCAAAAAGAATTGCTTTCATGCAAGAGGAGAAGAGGTATTTCTGCATACTTTAAAAAAAAAATAATCCATTGTTGTCACTCTTTTCTTTAACAAGAGGAGTTAGTAACCCTTGGAAAGAGGATAAGAGGCATGGAATTGCAGAAATATTGTCCCTCTGAAAAAATAATAAGAAGGAGTCCTTCTAGAGTGCTAGTAGCCTAAAAAATGGGAGTTAGTAACCCCAAATCATGAACACTTCGAGGTTAGTAACCTCAATTTTCTAAAAATCAATTACCCGTTGAAAATCTATTATAACCCACGAAAACCCTTGATTTGTGTCCATGATATGCATTCCTTTGAGTAATGGAGATAAAGGTGAAAACATAAGCTTATGGAAAGAAGTAGTTATAGGATGTGATGTATGGTAAGTAATTAGAGCTACTTTAATTATGGTTACTTAAGAATAAAGATGATTGCTATTTATTGATCTTTTGAATTGAGTGCTCTTATAATTCTTAGTTATTTTGATTTCATAATTATATTAATCCTTAATATGTATATGCATTAAAGTTTTTGAAAAGTTTAAATTAAGATGGAATTTTGATTTGCATAAGTTTAGGATTATATGGTTGTTTTTTGTGTTCAAGTTTAGTAAGTTCATAGTTTTCTACACTAGTTTGCTAGGGACTAGCAAAGATTTAGTTTGGGGAAAATATGATTGAGCTAAAAATAACCCTATTTTTATGGCTATTTTATTATGTTTTTGGATCTATTTATGCTTAAATATATGCTATTTTGATAATATTTGTGTTTTGAGTCTTGAAGTGATGTGAAATTGAGAAATTGTTGTTTTTCACTACTTTTGGAGCTATTTTGATGACTTTTTACACAGATTTGAGCAAAGCAATTTTGAGTATAGATTTGGAGGATTCGAAGTTCGTGTTTGAAGACTATTTGAAGTTAATTTGAAGACTTGAAGATTATTGAAGAATTATCTCAAGAGCAAGATTGAAGATTGGAGCTCAAATTGCGAAGGATTGAAGACAAGCCATGGATAAGCCTTTAAGCTAAGGAATTTTGGATATTTTATATGGGAAAATCTCAGCCCATATAAGCCCATAATTGGAGTTAAAACCCCAATTAATGCCGCCTATATCCAAGGAGATATCCAATTCCCGCTTATTCTCGCTTCTAGTCCTAACAGGATTAGGATTCAGTGCAATTTTGGTAGAAAAATCATAAGTTTCTACTCAGACCTTCGTTTGAAGTCCATGAATACTCGTTGGAAAGCTAGCTCCGAGATCTACAACTTTGCATTGAAGTCCAAGACTCAGTTCTGCCGTTTTCAAGTTCAAAAATACCGTCGAAGTCCCTGCACGAATTCAGGATTTTTCAGGATCCTTTTTTGACTAGGATTTTGGTTCTAGGAAGACTTTTAATCTAACTTAGAGTCTAAGTTAGACCCTAAACCGTCTTAGATCTCTTTCCTACTTAGAATTAGATTTCCTAGGGTTATTTCCACTATAAATAGCCACCTCATGTAACACAAATCACACACCTACATATTTTTCACATAGATATTTTCTCTTCATCTATTTTTCTTTAGATCTAGTTTTTTAGACAAGGATGCCGCCACCCTCTCTAGACATAGAGAGGTGCGGTATAACTAGGTATTTTGCAAGGAGATTTCGCCCCCTTCTAGTCCTGTAAGTACTGTTATGCCGCTCATGGATTTTCCCAAATCCATGAGTAGCTAAATTCTTAATACTTCTGATCCTTTGGTGAATTCAATCAATTGATATGGTGAGATTTTTGTGCTTATAATTTAGTATTTTATTTTTGATAGATAGCACGTTAAACTCTGTTTTATTCCATGACCTTGATTTTTATTGATTTATGCGGCCGATAAATTGATAATTTGAGAGATCGATTGCTAAGTCAAGCGGAACAATTACCCTCGAGTCTGATTGTTTGGTAGCGCATTGATGACGTTTAATAGACGCTCAATGAGTTTTTCATGCCAGTGATCGGATTTTTACTGATTGTTGTATGGTTTTACTGGTTAAACATGTGTGAAAGAACTAATTAAATAGTTAATCTTAATGCTTTGTTGCTTGGTGAAAGCCTTAATCGGGTAATTGATTTGTTAAGTTAACAATAGGGGTAATTTAAGTCTTAATCGGGTAATCTTATCTAAATAGCATGTTAGGGTTTTCCCTAGGCCAGTTATCATCAAGGATTTAATATTGAATTCATCTTTTAAATCAAGGACCCATAATCAATTTGATTGTTTTCTACCATTGGAGAAGAAGTATGCTTTTTAATTATTGTTTTCATTCTTATTTACCATAGATCTAGATTTAATTTACTTTGGTTTGTCTCTAGTATAATTGCTTTCTTTTTAATTGTTATTCTTAAACCTCTGCTTTTACATATTGTTTTTGAGAGATTTTTAAGGATTGTATCTTCGGATAAAGTCTATCGACCTTTGCTGTGGGATCGACCCCTACTTACCCTATCTACTTAGTTAGGATTTTGTGGGGATTATTTTTATAATTGTTGACGACCGATCACTATGTTTTAATTACATATTAATTGTGTGTGGATATTAGGATTTACCGGTTCTACTCCTCTGCCGGAATTCCAAAGGATTGGTGCAATACATGTATCTACAATAATGGTTGATTCATGGGTAAATTATTGACATTGCAGTTCTATTTTCCTTTCGTCTTCATTTCTATTTGGGTGGGTTTCTTTTTCCCTAACATTTCTCTGAATTGGTTTCACATGGACTCCATTTTGTTTCCTAAACTTTCTAGGTGGTCGTTGATAAGATCCTTCCATTTAATTTAGCAGCGCCTTAGGATGGCATAAGCTAAAGTGGGGAGCTTTCACTTCTCACCACAACATTTTAAGGTAAATCTAGATTTATTTGTTGATTAGATTATTTGATACTTTAATTTAACATTTCCTTATTCCTCTTTTATTTTACAAATTTTTTTTTATTCATCATTCGACTTCCTTTTTATTGAGGTTTCTATTAGTTGCATATATTTAGTATATTTCCACATTTCCAAAAGCACAGTTAACCAATACTAAGTACAATAATTTTGTGATGCATTGTGTAAATTACATATGCTCCTGCAAATGCTCTCAACTAATTTAATTTTCCTACGACAACTATATATGTTCCTTGACAACAAAAAATTAGGCCTTCCTTATGCAGAAGCCAAATTCTTCCACCTACCGGAGTTCATTAATTAACAATTGCAATCAAGATTAAAAAATGATCGCAGTGTACTATGTTTTTTTAAATAATCAATATACATTTCAAGTAACAAATAATATTAGCTTTATTTAGATAAATTATCTAGAAATGGAGGAGTAGAATATTAGTTTTATTTTGATGAATTACATAGAGATGAAGTAGAATTTAGATAATGCACTTTTAGATTGAAATAGAGGTCATGTGCTTTGCTTTATATATGCGAATTATTTGTTTCGATGTATGAGTTTCTCCTAACTGATTAATTTATAGCCAGTGCAATATCTTCTTACTAACCGACTTAAACAACTACAAAAAAATAGCCCTAATAAGAAGATGACTGCAAGGCAAGCGCATGCCGCTCTACTTGTAAAAGTTATTTCTAGCACATGAGCCTTTGACTCAATGATGGATGTTCAAGTCTCACTACCTGTAAATTGCATGTGGGTTTTGTGTCATATTATGTGTGGGTTTTGTTGGGCTTTATTAATTTGTTACCTTCATAGAGTTAGTGTGATTTGTCATTGTGAATTCTAATAGGATGTTTATGCATACATAAAGATATTTGAATGTAATGAGATTATAATATTATTATATCCTCCTAAATAAAAAGATATTTTTAAGATTTAGACATTAATTTTGTTGGTCCCGAATGTGGTGTTAGAGGGGGGTGAATAGCCCACTTTTCAAAATTCTTTAGTGTTAAGTACTTTCTGCAACACAGAATGTTAGTGCGACCAGATAGAGCAAAGAAACTAGTGGGAGCAATAAACGCACTGACAAGACAGAAATAAAACGATAATGCAATAAATGAGTATAACAAGGTTAATGAATGTAAGAGTGCTCAGAATTGACAGTGATGGCAGATGGAGTAGAAGAGAGTGAATGGCATGCAATAAAGACTTTAAAGGCAGTATAAGTAAAAGGGATTAGTAGAAGCTTATCTCAACCCACGATTTACAGAGGTTCGGTCCACCTGACCTACGCCCTCTACCTTGGCTCTTCGCAACCAAGGATTTTCACCAAATCCACTAATCCGATGTAGTTGCAGGCCTACACCAAGCCTTTACAACAACCAAGCTTTCCCCAAGCTTGAAACAACACCGAGCTAAAACCCTAGCTCGAACAAGTGCTCCCCGCACTCAATCACAATCAATTTTACAAAGTTTGAAGTGTGCAAGCTGATCCTAAATGATCGAATTACTCCAGGTAAGATCTAGGCAAGATTCAAAAAAAAAGAGTTAAGAACAATCTTGCAAAAACCAAGCAAATATAAAAGAATAAAGTGATGTACAGCTTGGAGTGATTTTTGAGAGTTAATGTTTTTCTTAGACTTCTTCAATGCTCAAAAACTACTTCCCAATGGTCATTTTATGCCTTAAATACGAATCTGTCAAAACTAGCTGTTGGAACGCCTGTTTAAAATAAATCCCGTTATTTTGTCGTTTTCTGGCGCTGGTAAAAACTGTCTGGTAATGCTGTCGATCTTCCTTAGTCCCACTAAATTGTGCTCCAAGATTGATGGCACTAATTTTGCTCCAACTGTCAGGATATGTTAGTTCTTCATATGCATCCTCTTAATTTGGCTTTAGTCCCACTAAAATGGTTTCTGATTTATGCCTTGGACTAAGTCTTCTTCAATCTTGACTTGTATTCATTGTGGAGGGCTTCATTCATAGTGTGTTTCTTCTATGATATTGAGTTTTGTGTGGATTGGTTTGCGCATAACCATACTTTAAGTATGTCACTCAATTTGTCACTGCACACTAGATAGCTTGGTTAGTCTCACTAATACAGAATGTTTTGTTATCATAAAAAACACATGGAGTCAGCAATCTCCCCTTTTTTGATGATGACAAAACACTCCTTGAATTGAAGTGTTATCAACTAAATAAATAGATATTTACAGTTAGAAGTTTATACCAAGCTCCCCTGAGTGAATGCACTATTTTCAAGATCATTTAGTCTGAGCAATAAAGCTTGCGAGATTGATCAGAGCAAGGATGCTATAACAGAAATAAGTATTAGAGCAATTTATATATAAGGGACAACGATCAACCAGTAGTATCTATCTCATGAAAAAAAGGCAATAAGCAGTAAAACATAAGGAGATAGACAGTTACTCAAGAATCTTATAAACACAAAGCAGTTAGTGGCATCAAAAGATATTAAAGAATTAGTCCCACTAAATGTTGTAAAGGGGTGAATAAAAATACTGATACCAATTTGATTTGCAAAGTAGCTGCTCTATCAATCTTTGCATTAAGCTTTAAGCTCCCCCTTTGTGTAGTCAATTCATCAACCCCTACGACCCCAACCCGCATGTCATAAAGGTGTCTTTATGTCATGCAAGGTATATCATGCAAAAGAATTTGTTCTCACTAAAGCGCAGACATGAATTAGTCTGACTAACTCATTAGCTAATAATTCAATTCAAGTCATGTATTTTCTCCCCCTTTTTGTCATAATCAACAAACGGGTTCAAAAATCCTGCAAATCAGAGTTAGCAAACACAAGTACGGTGCAGAAATCCTTAAGAGAAGGAATTCAGAATTAGCAATATAACCAGAGTACCTAACTGAGATAGAAAATTTTCCCATCAGAATCCAAAGGCATATCAGGGCCAGTAAAGAAAGAGGGAGGAGAATGGAAATAACAGAATTTAAAACAAATTATCCAAGGCACACACAGATGCGACAATGATCCAAAATGCAGAAAATGAGAATGATATGAAATGCAGATGCATGTGAGAAAGGTCTAGATCCTCAAGCTTTCAAGTCTTCTTGATGCGCTTGGACTGTCTCACACCAAGAGACTTTTCTTTCTTTGCTGCAGCTGCAGGGATTGCTTCAGACCCTTCTTCAACGTTGGGGTGCTTGGTTCTCAGCCTTTTCTGTGGAACAACTAGTGGAACCTTTATGGGATCTGGAGCAACAGCACTTTCAATAGCATGCAATGTTTCTTCAATGGTGGTAGCGCTAGTCTTCTTGGTGACTTTTTTCTTTGGTTTGAGAGATGGAGAGGCATCTTTGACAGGAGAGTGAGTTGAGTGTGAATGTGCCTTTTTCTTGTTTTTGCCCTTGGGAGATGTTGGAGCCGTGGCAAGTGGCTCTAGTCCAACAAGAACCTCATCAGTGGTGGTTAGCCTCATATCAGTATGTTTAGGGATGGTCCCACTGGGTACTCCAGAGTCATTAGTGGCACCAATATTAGCTGAAGATTTTTCAACTTCAGCTTCCTTGTTTCCTTGCTCAGACATGTCATCTTCATCACCACCAACATTCTCATCATCCATACTGCTCTCTTTTGCTTCATCTTCCTGCTCAACATCTTCAGCATCTGGCTCAGCATCTTCAACACGGTCTTCCTCTATTTCATTTATTTCATCTTCTGACTCTTCTTGCTCAGTTTTCTCTCTGTCTTCACCATCATCTTCTTCTTCTTCCTCATCATCATCAGGTAGATTCTCCTCTTCTTCATTTTCGAGTTCTTCTTCTTCTCCCTCTTCTGCTTCTTGTACTTCTTCTTCCTTTTCTTCTTCGGGTTCTTCAATATTCTCTTCTTCAAGTCGTGCTTCCTCAGACCCTTGTTGCTGCTGTGCTGTGCTTCGTTGGGAGGATTTGGATTAACAGAAGTAGCTTGATTTGGGTCCTCAAGGTCATCAAAGCTAGATATTCTTCCAAGCATATGATCAGCCATGACATTCAGAATTTTGAGGGTGTTACGATGATACTGCAGATTTGATCTTTGCATTTGAATTAGTATTTACAATAGTAGCCATTTGTTATGCTTTCAATGGCCTGGGCAATTTGAGAATCTTTGGCAGTGGTTTGCACGAACCTTGTCTGAGTTATATCGGACAGAGGAGAGCAGATGACTTGCATATCTTTGTGTTCCTTCATTTTAGTTTTTTTAATCTCCCCGAGTGCAGTAACTACTGTTCCAAAGCCGCAGGACATGCTATCCTTTTTTTACGCTGTTTTCTTTATCTCGTTGATGATAATTTGAGCCAGATTTACCTTTGTGCCAGTCCAAATGCAGTTAGCAACCATATGTCTTTCTGATTGATATAGTCCTGGCTTCCTTGCTTGTACTAGAGACTGTGGCTGATGAAGTGATGTGTGAGCTTTGCTTGAACATTCAACAGTTTCCTTTTGGCTTGTGAATCGGGCATTTTCTCGTTCTTACCACTGATGGTCCTCCAGGCTTTATCATAATCAAAGGATTTTGGCAGTTCACAATCACCTTCATTACCTTCAATTTTCAATAAAAGTCCTAACATAATTGCTGTGATGACTATTTCCTTTCCACAAATGAAGGCATACATGCTATCTTTATTCCATTCCTTTGTACCAGTATACTCTGCTTCCTTCTAAACAATACTTGTATAGAATTCTTTAACAACAGTCTTACTAGCTTTAACAAGATCAAATTGAGTGATTCCTAGCCAGCCAACTTTTTCTAATTTTTTTGTGCAGAGAGTTGTATTTAGGATTTTTCGAAAGATGCTTCCAGTCAATGGTTTTAGTGCCCAAGAGCTTAAAGTCTTTTAAGTCATCATACCTTAAATTGTGCCAGCCATCTCTGAAGTGATCATCCAGGATGATGTATTTAGGACTTATCTGAGCAACTTTTTGGTAGACTTTTTCTTTTGTGGAGAGCTGCTTTCAGCGGCTATCCTTTTCCCTTTGTTTTTCTCATTTGTAACTGCTGCTTTCTTCGATTCCACGGCCTTGTTGCTATTTTTCTTTTCTTTTTGCGATTCTTTCACCATCTTTTCTAGAAGAAGTTTCCAGTGAGACAGAGGATCCAGTGCTATGAAAATGCAGAGATGCAAATGCGAAGGGATGTGATAGATCTAGGGTTTGCTCGAGTGAAGAATTGAGAGGGATTTGGAGAGAAAAGGAATTTGAGAGAGAGAGAGAGAGAGAGAGTATTTAGTTAGAATAAAATAAGGAGAGAGAATTTTGAGGGTTTTGAAAAGGGAGAGATAATTTCGGGAAGTGGAGTCGGTTTAAAACTCAAACGCCAATTGACAGAAAATTAGGAGGGAAAAGTCCCGCCTAAAATTTTGCTGACGTGTTAGGATGAAATCCTGACAGTTTTTCGATTAGTCGCACCAAGGTCAAAGGCAGTTTTAGTGTGAGCAAACCTTAGACAGGAATGAATAATGTATGATCACACATGACATGCATCTATCATTCCTAATTCATCACACAATGATTTAGCGAATATGCAGCCAATTGATGCAAGGTATCAACAAAGTTAATTTCGATATCACCTTTTTGGACTTGATCTCGAATGAAGTGATATCTTATCTCGATGTGCTTGGTGCGTGAGTGCTGGATTGGGTTCTTGGTAATGTTGATTGCACTGGTGTTATCACACAGCAAAGGCACCTTCTTCACATTAATTCCAAAGTCTCTCAATTGTTGCTTAATCCAAAGGATTTGAGCACAACAATGTACTCAGCCTCGACTGTTGAGAGTGCCACTGAGTTTTGCTTTCTGCATGACCATGAGACAAGCGCACTTCTAAGGAATTGGCAAGTCCCACTGGTGCTCTTTCGATCAGTTTTGCTGCCAGCAAAGTCTGCATCAGAGTATCCTACAAGTTCCAAACCTATTCCCTTTGGATACCACAAGCCTAGACTTGTTGTTCCCAAGAGATACCTAAAAATTCTCTTGACAGCAGAAATGTGAGATTCTTTGGGGCAAGATTGAAATCTTGGACACAAGCATACACTAAAAAGAATATCAGGTTTGCTAGCAGTTAAGTATAGAAGTGATCCAATCATACCTCGATAGAGCTTTTGGTTCACTTCTTTACCTTTCTCATTTGAGTCCAGTTTAGTCCCACTAGCAATAAGTGTTTTCATTGTTTTGCTTTAATGCATGTTGAATTTCTTCAACATTTCTTTAGTGTATATTGCTTGACTGATGAAGATACCATCCTTGCATGGTTTGATTTGTAATCCAAGAAAGAAAGTCAGCTCACCTATCATGCTCATCTCAAATTCACCCTGCATTTCCTTAGCAAAATACTCACAAAGACTTTCATTAGTGGCACCAAAAATAATGTCATCAACATATATCTGAACTACAAACAGATTTGTGCCTTTCCTTCTCAGGAACAGTGTAGTACAACACTCCCTCTTATAAAACCTTTTTGCAACAAAAACTTTGACAGTCTTTCATACCAGACTCTAGGAGCTTGTTTGAGACCATACAAAGCTTTGTGCAATCCGAAAAAACATCGTTTGGTCTTTTGAAATCTTCAAAACCAGGAGGTTGTTCTACATACACTTCCTCTTGAATGTACCCATTCAGGAAAGCACTTTTCACATCCATCTGGAATAATTTAAAGTCCATATGACAAGCAAAAGCAAGTAAAAGATGAATAGCCTCTAACTTGGCAATAGGAGCAAAAGTTTCATTATAGTCAATGCCTTCATCCTGGTTATAGCCTTTGGCCACCAGTCGGGCTTTGTTTCTTACCACTTTACCAGTTTCATCTAATTTATTTCTTAAGACCCATTTAGTGCCAACAATCGGATGATTCTCAGGTCTTGGCACTAAAGTCCAGACTTTGCTTCGCTCGAACTGGTTTAGCTCCTCTTGCATTGCTGTCATCCAGCTTTCTTCTTTCTCTGCTTCTTCAAATGTTTTTGGTTCCACTTGTGAAATGAATGCAACTGATCGAGCTAAATTAGACCCTATTTTTATGCCTATTTTACTATGTTTTTAGACCCATTTATGCTTAAATATATGCTATTTTGTTAATATTTGTGTTTTTAGTCTTTAAGTGATGTGAAATTGATAAATTGTTATTTTTCACTATTTTTGGAGTTATTTTGATGACTTTTTACACAGATTTGAGCAAAGCAATTTTGAGCATAGATTTGAAGATTCGAAGTTCGTGTTTGAAGACCATTTGAAGATAATTTGAAGACTTGAAGATTTTTGAAGATCTATTTCAAGAGGAAGAATTGAAGATTGGAGCTTTAATTGAAGACAAGTCATGGATAAGCCCTTAAGCTTTGGTATTTATGGATATTTTATATGGGAAGATATTCAGCTCATATGAATAATTAATTGGAATTAAAATCCCAATTAATGACTCCTAAATCCAAGGAAATATCCAAATCCCGTAGATTCCCGATTCTAGTCCTAACAAGATTAGGATTCAGGCGCAGTTTTGGTAGAAAAATCATAACTTTCTGTTCAGACCTCCGTTTGAAAACCATGAGTACTCGTTGGAAAGCTAACTCCGAGATCTACAACTTTCCTTTGAAGTCCAAGACCTAGTTCTGCCGTTTTCAAGCCCAAAAATGCCGTCGAAGTCCCTACACGAAATCAGGATTTTTTTTTTCAGGATCCTATTTTAACTTGGATTTTACTCTAAGATGACTTTTAATCTAACTTAGAGTCTAAGTTAGACTTAAAACCGACTTAGACCTCTTTCCAAGTTAGAATTGGAATTCCTAGGATTATTTCCACTATAAATAGCCACCCCCTGTAACACAAATCACATACCTACACACATATAATTTTCTCATCTTATTTTTCTGTTCTAGTTCTAGTTGTTTTTCTAGTTTTAGGGCTAGGGTGCGCCACCCTCTCTTTGCACAGAGAGGGGCGGCAACCCTAGGTTATTCAAGAGGAGATTTCGCCCCCCTGATGCGCCAAGGACTCATCATGGTCTTGAAGAGCACAATGGAGATCATGGAGGGAATGTGCATATGCAAGGAGGCTTGAAGAAGCTTGAAGATGCTAGAAGTTCATTGGAACAAGTTCCAAGCTCATTGGAGAAGGTTCCAAGTTCATTGGAGAAGGTTCCAAGATCATTGGAGAAGGTTTCAAGCTCATTGGAATTGCCTAAGATGCCATTTGATCCATTGAAGATGCCATTAGGCCCAATGACAAGGGCAAGAGCTAAAAGATTCAAGGAAGCTTTGTTTGGCCTCATTAGAGTTCATCTTGAAGAGTTAAAGGCCATCGGAGATCATTTGAAGCCCATTGGAGACCATCATCAAAGGAATATTCCCATCGATTCCAAGTTGTGCACTCTTCTTGAAATTGATGAGCATTAGGTCATTAGAGTTGTAATTTGGCCATTGTGGGCTTAATTCTATTTTAATTAGCTATTTATTTAGTTTAGATAACATTGGGTTGGGCCTTGTTTGACTAAGTCCAATCCTTGTTTGTTATTTTCCTTTTCCTAGTAGAATAAGGAGTAGGATCCTTCCTAGCTCCTTCCTAGCTTTTCCTTACCCTTAGGGCATATGAATTTATATCAGAGCCGCCCCCCCTTCTTGCCTATATAAAGGCACCAACCCCCTCTTGTAAACATAAGTTGAGTTGATTAATAAATTGAGGTTTTCACCCAAATTGATTCTCTTAGCTTCTTTGTTCTAGTTTGAGCAAAACTTAGGGTTCTTCAATCTTGTAGAGTCCTAGCAAACAATTAAGTTGTGATACTTGATTGTTTGTGAATCTTGTGTTCTAGAGTTAACAATTGCAGGTCTAATTGGAGACTTTGGGCCGACGAAAGAAGAGGAATCACCTTGTGAAGGTCATCGACATACACATCTAGAAGTTGAGGAAGTTCAAGTCGACTTTGATAGATATTCAAGGCTAGATTTGAATCTAATACAACTAGATTCGTATCAATTGGTAATCAGAGCATAGGTTGTCATCTTCAATCGGTAAATCTATCCTTCTATTCATCTATCATCAAGTTTTTTCATCCATCTCATTCAAAAGTTCTTATCGCAAATCTCAAAAAATTTTCTAGATCTAAAAATTCCGAAATTTCAAAAATTCATTGTGACTTCATTCTAACTCCAATTGCTTTGAAATTTCAGATTTGGAGTCCTTATACCTTGTAGTTCAATCGAAAAATATTTCAAAAATCAAAAAAAAAAATTCGACCAGAAACTTGTGAAATTTATTCTGGCTTCGTTTGAGCTCGGAAAGCTTTGAAATTTGAGATCTAGACTTCTTTTAGTGTGATCTTTCTGGGAAAAATACTAAAAAAATAAAAAAAATCTGTATCAACATCGCAATTTTTCAGAAACTAGGGTTTTTGATTTGGGAATTTGGGGATTAGGGTTTCCTACTTGCAATTGGATCAATTGATTTCATCTAACTCTAATTGATTGTTTGTTTGAGTTTCTTGGGTTGCTTTTGCTGTGAATTGAAGTTTGTTTTGCAGAATTTTGGAATCGAAACCCTATTGGAGATAAGTGGTTTAAAATTGGATCTAAGTGGTACTAGGGTTTTCTTTTGATTAATTTGATTGATTTGTGTTGATTGTGTTTTGTGCAGCAAGTTTGGGAGGCAAAAGGCTGTTTGGATTGTATAAAGAACACTTTCCTTTTGATTCACTCAAGTTATTGCTCTTAATTGTTTGTTCCTCAAGTAGGTCACGAGAAGAAAGAAGGCTCTAACTATTTGCTCTTATTAGGCCTATTGAAGCTAGAAAAAGGCATAATCTTGTGAGATTATTAAGAGAGTAGTGGATCGCCAATCCATAGGTTGAGTGCAAACACGAGAGCACAACAAAGGTAAATCACACACCCACTAGTGAGGAATTTGTTATTACTAATCTTTCTTTGTGTGTAGGTACAATGGGAGATCAAAATCAAGCCAATGATGTGGCTACTTCTTTGCAAGCTATTTTGCAACAATTAGGCACTATCATATCAAGATTAGATGCCTTGGAGGTTCGACAACAAGAACCACCACCTCAACAAAGAGAAAACAATGCCGCACCAAACAATGAGCAAAGGGATCAACCACAACAACAAGTCCAACAAAGACAAATTGCTAGGAGAGTTGATCCAATGGAGAGATTAAGGCAACAAGAGCTTGGAGGTCAAGCCTACAATGAAAACTTGCGGCCTAGGAGAGGTGAACCAAGGGAGGAGATTAAAGACAACATCAAATACAAGATCCCAAAGTTCAATGGGAGAGGGACACCTTCGAATTACTTGGATTGGGAGTCAAAGCTAGACATGTATTTTGATTATCACCCCTATGCTGAATCTAAGAAGGTACAAATTGCTATCCTTGAATTTGTTGAGAATGCTTTGAATTGGTATAATCAATTGGTGCAGTCAAGGAGAAGAAATTTGGAGAGGCCTATAGATACTTGGGCGGAATTAAAGAGTGTCATGAGAAAGAGATTTGTGCCAAGCTACTACATCAACTTTCTTTACCAAAGTTTGCAAACCTTGAGGCAAGGAACAAAGAGTGTTGATGAGTACTACTCCGAGATGATGTTGTTGATGTCCAGAGCCGAAATTGAGGAGCCAACACAAGCCACCATGGCTAGGTTTCTTGCGGGACTGAATAGAGAAATTCACGATATTGTGGAGATGCAACAATATTTTGATGTTGAGGACTTGTTACAACAAGCTTTAAAGGCCGAGGTACAAGTTAAGAGGAGTGGCGCAAAGAAGGGATTTTCATCATCAAACTCATGGAAAACTCCAATCAAGAAAGATGAGAAAACTTCCAACAAGGAGAAGGAGGTTGCGCAACAAAAGGGAGTAAGTCCTAAATCCGATTCTAAACCTTCATCTAGTTCTTCCTCTAAATCTCATGTTAAGTGTTTTAAGTGTCAGGGATATGGTCATTATGCCAAAGATTGTGTCAATAAGAAGGTGATGTATCTTAATGATCATGGTGAGATAGTGAGTGAAGATGAGGAATTCAATTTAGGTTCAAGTGGTGATGGGGATGATGAGGAGGAGTCTGCGCAAGAAGAGAGTGATGATGATACTAAGGGATATGCACTTTAAGAATTTGGTTGCTAGAAAGGCTTTGAGTGCTTTTGTGAAAGAAGATGTGCACAATCAAAGAGAGAACTTGTTTCATACTAGGATGTATGCGAATGGAAAACCTAGTAGTGTGATCATTGATGGTGGAAGTTGTACCAACATAGCTAGTATTTACTTAGTGAAGGAGATGCAATTACCCACCACCAAACACCCTAAACCCTATAGTTTAGGATGGATCAACGACAAGGAGGAATTTAAAGTTAACAAACAAGTTTTAGTTTCTCTTTCTTTGGGCAGGTACAATGAAGATGTTTTGTGCGATGTGCTACCAATGCAAGCATGCCATATACTACTTGGCCGACCATGGCAATTTGACAACAAGGTACATCATGATGGTGAGGCTAATCAGTATACTTTCATGTGTTGTAAGAAGCCTTTAACTTTAATTCCTTTATCACCTCAAGAAGCTTTAAAAGATCAATTGAAATTGAGGGATGATTTTACTAGAATGGAATCTGAATATAGGGCACAAGAAAAGAAAAAGCATGCTAATTCTAGTTCCAATTGTGTTGAAAACAAGGTTGTTTTGGTTGATAGTTCTAAGAAAGTTGTTAAAGAGTGTATGTTAGCTACAAAGAGTGAGATTAAGAATGCTTTGAATGATAATTCTGTTTTGATCTTGCTTATGCTTAAAAATACACTTGTTGCTACTAACAACTTGGATGGAGAGCTTCCAAGCAACATTGTTTCTCTTTTGAGTGATTATGCAGATTTGTATCCTGAGGAGATTCCTAGTGGTTTACCACCAATTAGAGGGATTGAACATCAAATTGACTTCATCCCTGGGGCGCAAATTCCAAACAAGCCAGCATATAGGACAAACCCTGATGAAACAAAGGAGTTGGAGAAACAAGTTGGAGAGCTACTTCAAAAGGGCTATGTGCGCGAGAGTCTTTCTCCATGTGCAGTTCCACTTTTGCTTGTTCCAAAGAAGGATGGAACTTGGAGAATGTGTGTTGATTGTAGGGCAATAAACAACATCACAGTTAAGTATCGCCACCCTATTCCTAGATTAGATGATATGCTTGATGAATTGCATGGTTCTTGCTTATTTTCAAAGATTGATCTTAAGAGTGGATATCATCAAATTCGCATGAAAGAGGGTGACGAATGGAAAACTGCTTTTAAAACTAAGTTAGGATTGTATGAATGGTTAGTCATGCCTTTTGGATTAACTAATGCACCTAGTACTTTCATGAGATTAATGAATCATGTTTTAAGAGCTTATATTGGAAAGTTTGTTGTTGTTTATTTTGATGATATACTTGTGTATAGCCGCAACTTAGAGGAACATGTTGAGCATTTGAGATGTGTTTTAGATGTACTTAGGGTTGAGAAGTTGTATGCTAATCTTAAGAAGTGCACCTTTTGCACAAACAAGCTTGTTTTTCTTGGTTTTGTGGTTTCTGCGCAAGGTATACATGTTGATGAGGAGAAGATCAAAGCCATCAAGGATTGGCAACCCCACCAACATTGGTCAAGTGAGATCCTTCCATGGCTTGGCCGGATTCTATAGGAGGTTTGTTAAGGATTTTAGCACCTTAGCCGCCCCAATTACTAGTGTGATGAAGAAGAATGCACCATTCAAGTGGGGAAAAGAGCAACAAGAAGCATTTGAGACTTTGAAGGACAAATTAACTAATGCTCCTTTGCTTGTTTTACCTGACTTTAACAATACTTTTGAGATTGAATGTGATGCATCAGGTGTAGGTATTGGCGCAGTACTCATGCAAGGAGGGAAACCTGTGGCATACTTTAGTGAGAAGTTGAATGGGGCTGCGTTGAACTATCCTACTTATGATAAGGAGTTGTATGCTCTTGTTAGGGCATTACAAACTTGGCAGCATTATTTGTGGCCTAAGGAGTTTGTGATTCACACGGATCATGAGAGCTTGAAGTACTTAAAGGGCCAACAAAAGCTGAATAAGAGGCATGCTAAGTGGATTGAATTCATTGAATCATTTCCATATGTAGTGCGCTACAAGAAAGGTAAGGAGAATGTTGTAGCCGATGTATTATCAAGAAGGTATGTTTTACTTTCCATGCTTGATTCTAAGTTTCTTGGATTTGAGTTTATTAAAGACTTATATGCTAGTGATGCTTACTTTAGTGATGTGTTTAAAGCATGTGAGAATTCTGGATTTGGGAAGTATTATAAGCATGATGGATTTTTGTTTAAAGAATCTAGATTGTGTATACCTACTTGTTCTTTGTGTTTGGTGCTTGTGAGGGAATCGCATGAGGGTGGTTTAATGGGTCACTTTGGTGTTGATAGAACATATGAGATATTGCATGAACACTTCTTTTGGCCTAAGATGCGATATGATGTAGGAAAGCATGTTTCTAGTTGCATTACTTGTTTGCAAGCTAAATCTACATCTAAGCCTCATGGTTTGTATACTCCTTTGCCTATTCCTCATGAACCATGGACTCATATTAGCATGGATTTTGTGTTAGGATTACCTCGTTCTAGGAGAGGTAAAGATTCTATCTTTGTGGTTGTTGATAGGTTTTCTAAGATGGCACACTTTATTGCTTGTACTAAAACTGATGATGCCATTAATGTAGCTAATTTGTTCTTTAAAGAGATTGTTAGACTACATGGAATGCCTAGAACGATTGTGAGTGATAGAGATGCTAAGTTCTTAAGTCACTTTTGAAGAACTTTGTGGGCTAAGTTAGGTACTAAGTTGTTATTTTCAACTACTTGTCATCCTCAAACTGATGGACAAACTGAAGTAGTTAATAAGACTTTATCTACCTTACGTAGAGCTTTGATTAAGAAGAACTTAAGGACTTGGGAAGATTGTTTGCCTCATGTTGAATTTGCATACAATAGAAGCATACATAGTACAACTGGATTTTCACCTTTTGAATGTGTGTATGGCTTTAATCCTCTAACTCCATTGGATTTGTTGAGTTTACCTTTGAGTGTGCAAGTTGACATAGATGGGCAACGCAAGGCAGATTTTGTTAGGGATCTTCATGCAAAGGTTAGAGCACAAATTGAGAAGAAAACTCAACACTACATGAAGAATGCTAACAAGGGGCGCAAAGAGGTCATCTTTGAACCTGGCGATTGGGTTTGGTTGCATCTAAGGAAGGAAAGGTTCCCTGAGAGGAGGAAGTCTAAGCTATTACCTCGTGGAGATGGTCCATTCCAAGTCTTGGAGAGGATCAACAACAATGCCTACAAGCTAGATCTTCCTAGTGAATATGGTAATGTAAGTGCTACTTTTAATGTCTCGGACTTATCCTTGTTTGATAATGATGCAGATTTGGAGACAATCCTTTCAAGGGAGAGGGGATGATGCGCCAAGGACTCATCATGGTCTTGAAGGA